>JBCAUA010183491.1:0-37671 GCA_038406235.1 Peronia verruculata | reverse complement strand
AAAAACCTCCCTTTCCCTCCCCCCCCCCCCCCCAAAAAAAAAATTTAATAGCAGTTACATTTAGAAATACTTTTTTTTCTGTCTTTATGATAGTTTTGCCACAATTGGCTGCCTCTATTATTTTAAATACATGACCTATTTTTTTTTCTTCTTATTTGTACTGCTTATTGTACTTGGCAAATTCGGCTGGTTGAAGAAAAAAAAAAAAAAAGCTCATTGAAAGTACTGCTCCGAGACAAGCTTTTAAATTTCCACAATCTTACTATGTGAGATCGTTCTGTGAGAACTGAGACGTAAATTAAAAATCTATGCTCTACAACTACTTGCTTTTGTAGAGGAAAAAAAAATCCCTCTCTCTCTCTCTCTCTCTCTCTCTTTCTTTTCTCTTTTTTTTTTTTTTTTACCCTCATTCTTCTTCTTCTTCTTTTATTTGTTCTCATGTATCACTGATATCAGTTGTTCGAGGTACATGTAATTCTTGGAACCACATCAAAAATGCCAAGTGGCCTGTGGAGGGTTAATTAAAGCGGGGGAGGAATTTGCTGCCCCTCTGAAATGCATCCGCATACATGTTTCCGTGCCCGAGGAAGGCAATTTCCCCTGGTGTTATCTTTATAAAGTGAAATTCTTGACAGTGAGTCTCCTAGTCTTTCTCCCCTTCCCCTTTCTTATCTAATATTATGATCTTCCTAACCTCATTTTGTCCTTCGGCTCCGGGCTAGCAGCTTTTGAAAGCAGTAAACTGCACCAGACTGACACTGCACAGGGCTGGGTGTAAGTGACATGTTTTACCTTCCATTACCGGGATAAGGCCGGGTCCTGACAGCCGGGGCTCTGTGCAATGTTTGTGATCTCAGGCATCGAAAACCTGCATTTTGACATCCCTCCCTCCCTCTCTCTGTCTCTCTCTCTTCTCCAACATTTCTCGTTTTCTAACCATTCTGGGAGAGAGGCTAACTTAACTGCAAATGTTTGATATGCTGAGCATCGAAATTAGCAGTATGACACTTCATCCCATAACAGCAAAAACAACTATATCTCTAGTCTCTCCCCTCCCTTCTCTCACTCACGCCTCTCTCTCTCTCTCTCTCTCTCTCTCTCTCTCTCTCTCTCTCATTGTTCAGGAACTGCTGGGCGGGTGAAATAATGTGGTGCTATAAAATATCAGCCATGATCTGACAGGCTGGGAGATGGCCATAAGGCGATGTGATCCGGTGCTTTGAAACTGCTATCGTCTCAGCAAAACTCTCTGGGTACAGTGCTTTTCAGGAGTGTTTCTCAGTTAAAATTCTCCGCCCCTGCTCCCCCTTCCTTTCCCACATGAGCACTACGCTGCATTGGCGAATCACTTTCTCTCGTCCATGGAATGGCGTGACTTTTAGTGTGTCTATGTGGGATAGAGAGAGAAAGACAGAGAGATACATGGTGATGACTTGATGGATAGATGGATGGATGCAGACAGAGAGAATAAAAGAGCGAGAGTGAAAAAGAAAAGACGGTGGGAGAGAGGATAAATGGGGTTGGGTTTAAAAAATAAACAACAAAAAACAAAAACAACAAAAAATCAGAAACTTGCCATGGACATTAAATTGTTTTGCAAACATGACTCGCACACTCATAGATGCATTTTACAATGACAATCGTGTGGCTGGCATACTTCAGGCCGAAACGGAAACAAATATTCAAAACATGTGTCAAACATTAGACCTGTTAGGACAATATGTCACGCGATGACTGGCTAACATGCTATAGCAGAGTGCCATTTTCATAGAAATGGATTTACTATTTCATCACCGATTCAAAAATAGCTTTCCGCGATACTGAAACTGCATTTTATGCTCTATTGCGCCTCGCACACTTGCAAGATGCGAAAAAGTGCTATCCAAGTCATTGGCCCTCTCCCAAATCATTTTCTTTTACTAGTTCTCCTTTTCTACTCTCTCATCCTTGAATAATCTGGGGTATGTTTGACTCAGCATCGCCATGGCGTCACCAGCAGCGTCTAGGTCCGACTTTCCGATAACATGACGGAAATGTCATTCGGAACATCGTTTTACACTTGAAGCCCACTCACATTATGATAATGATGAATTATCTCCGAATAAGATCAACCCACATGTTTTGATACCGTGAGCTCGGGGCTTTCGGTTCGCCATGAAATTTACACTTCTGTGCACACGTCACAGATCGCACATTTTCCCACGTAAGATCTGACTATAGTCTGAAACTTGAAGCCTTTCGAGTTTCTGATATTCTGGGTTAGGCTACGGTTTCGGTAAGCTTTTCAACTTCCTGAGGGCTACACTGGATTCGGACGACTCTCACTTAAACATGAGCTTGACACATCCTCCCTTCCCAAACCCCGTAACAGAACTGTCCAACCACTGCTGACTCACTCTGCACATGTATATTGCAGTGATGATAACAGAAAATTGTCAAAAAAAAAAAAAAAAGGAAAACTTTTCGTCAACTCAAAACATGTAAGAAAACATCTCTCACCCCTCTCCAACCCATATGCAAGCCTGTCTGACAAAAAAGACAGTCTTATTTTGATATCAAACTATTTAAAAGAAGTTTCATTTTACCTTTGAACAAGTGCTGGGGGGGGGGCATACTGGAAGGGAGGCAGGGTGGGTGAGCAAGGTGTTATCGAGGAGAAAAAGAGGAAACTAACTGGCTGAAGGAAAAAAAAAGAGGATTTCCGCCAAATGGCGGAAAATTATCATCACTGAAATATTATTATCTTCATACATGTACTGTATATTACAGGGATGCCAATCTGTCTCCATGAAAAAGTAGAAAAAGTTCCTGGCATACTATTTTCTGCACATAAAACTGAAGTATGTTAATGGTAAATAATACCGGATTTGGGACCAAGAGAGAAATTACTGACAGCCAAAAAGTAGGTAATCCTGTTAAAGTAGGAAAAAAAATCCCTGATATTATCTATCTCAAAGGACAATCGGAACACATATGGATCTGAAAGTCGTTCTCTAGCACAGTACAAGCTTACATACTAGCGTGGTGAAAACACGAATTCGTTGTGATTTGTCGTGTACATCAGGGACGTCAACTTGTCTTACCTACATACGGCATGTAAGAAAATAGGAGTACGTCGGCGGGACTCACTAACAGAACTAAGGGGACAAAAGCTGCATTATAATCAAGAAATATCTAGTGCATCAATCTGCATGACGACTAACAGGGATGTCAACCTGCCTACATGAAAAAGTAGGAAAAGTAGTAGCAAAACATAAAACTGAAGTAGGTTAATGGTAAATAATACCGGATTTGGGCAAAAAGAGAAATTACTGACTGCCAAAAAGTGGAAATCTACTAAAGTAAGAAATTTGACATCCCTGGCTTAACCTGCAAGACACGGTACCACTTCCCTTAATCTGTAACGCGTTGAACACAAGAAGGCCATGGCTGTTAGTAAATGTGGACCACAACCGTAGCAGTACGGAACCGCATGTAGCCAGACTAGACAGGTCGGGGTCTAGCACTGTTTACTACAAGTCCCGAGTCATGACGCCGATAATCTTCGCTCGTTAAGAGATCAGCAGTCGTGTACGATTCAACCGCAAATCTTCCGCTCCTGAGCTCTAATGAGCTGTTTCATGTCACCCTTCATGCCCTAAGCGACATGTTACAGCGCAGATAACGTCTGATACCCGGCTCAGGACGGCAGACTGCAAGGTGATCTCTGCAGTTTCATGACACTTCTTAGAGATTATTTACTGCCAGCCTCTACCTGCGCGCTGCGATATGAAGCCCTTACCCGATACAAGCGGCATGAAGGAGGGAGGGAGGGAGGGAGAGAGAGAGAGAGAGAGAGAGAGAGAGAACCACGACATTATGCGGAAAAGCCAGACATTTCTATTCAGTGTATTTTCTGATATCTCAGAAAGATGTCATTACCTGGACACCCACCAACATGGACTGAGATCTAGTAATGATCCGGTAGATGATAATTCGAGAAACTTTTGTTATAACCAACAACAAATCCCATTTCTTCATCTCTCCTCCCTGCAAACCAACATAATACGTTTGCGTTTCATCTATTTTGAGCGAATAATAGGATGAGTGGAAATGAACAATGATGTGGTAATCTGTCGATTTCCCCTTCTTCTATCAAGCTCGACCTTTTTTATTTATTTGTTTATTTATTTATTTATTCATTCATTTATTCATTTATTTATTTATTTCTAACTGTTCTCTCTGCCATATTTACCACCCTAACCTTGTTGTGCTGGCTATTCCCCTTTGTCAAGTATAAACATTGTAAAGGGAGGGGGGGTGGAAGAGGGGAAGGTCTCTTCTTCCTTCTTTTATTTGAAACAAATGAAGCAAAGCAAATATAAAAACAAAACAACAACACAAATTATACAAAGAATTATCACGATGAGAAAAATCTATTTTTATCACGTGATGAATTTTTCAGAATTTTCTGTCACTCGTGTTTCACATATATCAACAACAACTGACATTCTCTCTCTCTCTCTCTTTCTTTCTCTCTATCTCTGTGACACATGACAAACTGTTACCGCATGATAACAACACTGAGGCATTTCATATCAAGACTTTATATCCCCCCACACACACACACACACATACACACACAACCCCCCTCCTTTCCAAACCGCCTTTATTCTATGTCCTATTAGTAAATTTTCATCCACCTTTAGAAGTGTCACATACATTTCAGATGACTGTAAAACAACGTCCTCAATGGCCGAGACAACCCCCATTGGATGGTTGAAAGGCCTATCAAACATTAAAACAACGCTTCAAACATTAAAACAACGCTCTCATGCCATCAAACATCTCTCTCAATAAAAGCCGGAAGGCAACACCGCCAAAACACTTCAAAAAGCATTCTGTCTGTCTGTTCGACAGTTGTTGTCCCATCAACGTTCAGAGACAGTGATCTGACTGCGGCTCTAGTTACACTTTTAAAAAATGAACGGACGCAGATCCTTTTTTTGTTGTTGTTGTTGTTTGTTTATTATCATGATTCCATCATTCTAGTCCTGATATATCTCCCTCTTTCATTCACGCAACTCGCGAACGACGTCTGACTTGGTCTTATAAAAAAAAAAAAGTATAAATAATAGTAAAAATAAAAATAATAATAAAAGCATCACGGATTGCAATATTTTGCTTTTGCTTTTCATTACTTACATCTATACATTAAAAATGCAACATGGACGCAGTTCCGTTTCGTCTTTCATGATCGTTCCAAAATAACAGATAATTTTTCTCTAGCACCCCCCCCCCCTCTCTCTCTCTCTTTCTTCCATTCGCAGACAATGCCTGACTCACAGACTTAGTCACTATATATTGTTTTCATTAAATACAAACAAACAAACAAACAAAGCAGCATCATTGACGTACATCCTGATTGCCATATCAATTATGTGTCATCTTCTCGTTCCAGCCTTTCGCTTCCTTTCTAAACACTTTCATCTTCTGGTTCTGGGACACGAAGCTGAGTGGGCACCAACCTATGCAGAATGAAAACTGGTGACAATTTCGGTCCCGAAGCTAAGCAAACAAAGATCAGAATGGCCATATTAAATTTAATTCGTTCAGAATGACCACATGACTAGAACAAATCAAGTCATGTCAGTTCTAAAATGACCACTCCCTTAGGCATGACACCGGTGTTAGACAGCCTCTTTTCTGAAATCACAGCTAAACAAAGTCACAGAGGAAGATAGCAGATCATTTCATCTAAACTTATTAAGTAACTACAGAAATCGGTACAGTAGTTTCAATCACTCCCGAGGCCATCCATTACAGAGAAATGGGAAAGATGATCTGGATATCCGATACAACTGCCATACCCCCTAATGGAATAAATAAAAATCGTGGCCATCGATCCACCAGAGCAGAAAGAAACTACTAGACTGTGGAGATACCAAGAGATGAGCTGTAACTCACTCCAGACCACAGCCAAGATACTGCTCAAAACACACACAGACCCCTGACTTTGTATTTAAAAAAAAAACGCCAGCTTTTCAATCCTACATTTTGAGAGTAGAAATTTTGGAAAATTTCGCCCGCCTCCTCATACGATTTGTTTAAATGCCCATGGTTCGGCTTCGCTGACGTTAAGTAAGATACATACAGGACCTACAGTATGTTTTCATCGATATTCGAGAAGGTTAGATGCCAGGCTGACTTAGACACAAGTAGCCATGGGACTCGTGAGATAAAACCGGTTCTAATTTTCCCTCCCGCCCTTTCAGCCCCCCACCCCCCTGTAGAATTCGAACCAGAGAGACCTTTCATCTAGGGGATTTTATCCCTCGACCACAGTGAATAGGCGCATTGGTAAAGCCATTCACAGTGCTTCAAAAATACCTGATTAAAATCCTCAATTCTCCCCCCCCCCCCCGCCTCCTTTCACGCCTATCAAACTGCCCATTCCGATCATTTCCCAGACTCGCAGACGTACTGCATCTATCCAGACATCATCCTCACTTGTCAACGCCCTCCATCCAGCTATTTCAGCAAAGGCCGAGCCATCAGCTCGGTGATCAAAACCTTTTGTTCCGTTTTAAAATCCACTCCATTTATCTGTCTGCACTCACTGCTTCAGGTCTGGACATTGATACGGTATGATCTTTTATTGCAAAAACTCGCCGGCAGGAAATATTACGAGAGGTCGTGAAATCAATATCGTTTCATGAACGTAGCGCCCCATAGTTGAGTGATTCGATACAGACAACTACCGGTGTATACACTGCCCAAGCCTCATTGACATGGCGAGACGTAGGATATTATGGCGTTTTTAGGACCACACAAAAGCTATTCAAACTGGCGTTTCAACACTTGAAAAAAAAAAAAAAAGAAGAAGAAAGTGCCGAAGAAAGACTGGATGAAGTAGAAGGTAAAGTATGGGAGAGGAACATGCTCAAAGAGGGATAGGTCAAGAGCCGGTAATAACGTCAAAAGAAAGCCATGACAGAACGGCTATAATAAAATTCAAAAACATTCATTTTCATCTTTTTCTTGGAATTTCTCGCTATTTGCCGTAGCAGTGCTGCACGCCTGCACCCTAATAGTTTATTCAACTAAAAGAAAAAAAAAACATAAGTATATAATATATTTTTCTAGTTTCCTGCGTTCTGGCGGAGGGGAATTTTGGAGAACAGCGAAAGAGCTTACAGTATGGTGTAATAAATAACGATTACGTGCAAGGGCGAGTCTACTTAAACAAGAAAGACTGAAAGGGTAGAGATAGACAAGCCATACGGAACTGGTTGAGGTAAATGGTCGGGAGTTAAGTAAATCTAAGGGGAATATTGTAATATGACCCAAGAAATGTCAAGAGGTCGATATTATTTAGTAAAAGACTTTCAGTTTACATTGTATTTTTTTCCAGGCAACAAAATCTGTAGTAGGAACATACTCGCAGTCGATTCCATTCAGACTCAAGCAGATTTGTTCCGATGAAGCAAACAGCTGGAGATCCCTGTCTAATTTTAGTAGGGGATGGGGGTGGGGGGGGGGGGCATAAACACTCCGAACTGTTCACCACCTGTACCATTGGCATAAAAAAATACAGGGGACATATGACAACAAGACAACTATTTATGGATCTCTGTTTTCTACAAACATTCTGCCGAGGAGTTCAATGTTTTTACATAGTCGAATATGAACTATTGCATATCTCGAACGAGAACAAATTCATTCTTTACAGAAACTCTGGGACACCGAACAATTTCACTGAAACTCTTTGAAGTAAAGTTTAAAGGAAAAAAAATCTTCCCGATTATTCGAAACTGAGGCAAAAAAAAACAAACCGAAATATGAACAACAAAAAAATTAAAATCACGATAATAAACATTATTTCCATTAAACGATGATTTTTTTCCTCCCTTTTTTTGGATTTTTAAAAAGAACTTTCCATTAAAGTTTTAAATAACAGGATAACGAGTGATTTTTCCACCGTTGCAATGCTTGTCTCATATCTCTTGTAACTTGGAAAAGGATGGTATTTTTGCTGATGTTTAAACTGGCCCATTTTGGCTCAGGCCAGTTAGCCACAGCTACCGTCAGCACTTTCTTCATCCTCAAAGTCGGTGCAGTAAAGTTTTCTTGACCTGTCTTTCTCTTTTTTTTTTAGCAGTGGCTATGAAATGTGATGGAGCAAATGAATTCACCAAATGTTGGCCTAAGCCCTACCTGAGTATCTCTCTCTCTCTCTCTCTCTCCCTCCAATATTTAGGCTTTGATTCTTGCCAAGTTTTGAGAGATGAAACATTCCGTTACACCGGTATTTGGCACACAGCCGTCGATTGCAGATTTATACAACTGGCCATGAAGACATCCTTCATGTAAACATAATGGAAAGAAACATTCTTTAATGTTTTCCGTATAAATGATAAGTACCTTTGATCCAATTCTGGCCAACACTCAAAACATTGCAGAGCTGCTTTGCTTGATGTCTAAATTACACAATATAATATTTGTTTTTAATTTAAAATGCTGGATTATCATCTTCCTTTTTTTAAATTTTATTTTAAATTGAAAACTCATAGTCTTGTTGAAAATTCATGCTGCTGAATTTATTTCATCGCCACCAGCTGAGAATACAACAGTAGTATGCTAGTATGCTAACATAGTATTACTATGCTTATGTAATGTTACAGTTTTGTCTCTCCAGCCTCGCTGTGCGTCAAGCGTAATTGCAACGAGAATCACTAGGACCAAATGGTCCGATCCTTGTCTAAAAAAAAAAAAAAAAAGGTGGGAGTTGGGCTGTAAACTGAAGGATCTGTCTGTGGTGGGACAGCATTGGACATCCACGCACTCCTTCCTCCCAGCCCCTCCTTTTTCTACATCATGGCAGTATTGCCAGCAAAAGCTTTTCATCTTTTATTGGTGGGGCTCAGTTTATTGTCAGGTTTATGGCAGGGGAAGACGGGACAGGAGGCCATGTCTGTCTGTAGTTGTTGGGCCCAAAGTCTGCCGGCCGTTCTAAAGATAACATACTTTGATAAAAACGCCGGTTTCATTGCAGTTTGATTATTTTTCTACTTTTTCTGGAAATGATATATATCGTGACAAATGGTCGTGATTCTTTGTCCGTGGTTTACATTATCAACTTCAACAATTAAAGAGGCCATAAAATGTGTTTCCTTTGCATCTTTATTCATAAGCTCACAACTTGACAAAGAATATAACAATCTAGAACATTTTTTTTTCTTAAATCCCATTGATGGAGGAAAATGAAAATATCAGCTTAAAAAATGGTTGATCGTTATGATGTAGCCAATGAACAACAGGTCATGACCTTCTGCCACATCTCAAAAACTACTTTCCACAATATCAAAAGACAATATCCTGCAAACTTTACAGACTCTGTTTTGTTCAATGTGTGTTTAACCCAACACTTCACAAGGAACTGATGGTATGCTTAAAGACAGCCTCATTTTAACTTTCGTATGAACAGCTTGACAGAAAAAGTACAACCAGTAAAGCTGACAACCAAGTCTGAACCATCTTTTACAAAACGCGAACAAGTATCATTGTGGAAGTACTGCTACCCTAACAAATATCTCCGACACTTCTGGGCAAAAGAGACTGCTAGACTCAGTCTCCATTTCCCGAAAAGAGTTTTCAAGAGAGAGCTGTTTTATCCAAGCAAAGTTGGTATAACATGACAAAGTCCTCAGAAGCCCCAGCGCCCAGTTGCCGACTACCCGGAGAGAAGTGTAATCTGGACTGCCACTCTACCTTACACACACTGTCTCTGTCCGTGTCTTTGCTAGCACTAAGCCACCGACTGCACCTGTGTGTGCTTTGGCTGGGCCCACCATCCCAGCCAGGTATGTCACCATACAACGGTAACCTACAGGACCCTTCCCACATACAAAAGTAAAGGTCGCCAACCCGTCACCAACCTTTTTTTTTTTCTCTCTCTCTCTCTCTCTCTCTCTCTTTGTGTGCTTTTCGTCCAAGCCGTACACTGGGCAGCCTAGTCATTTGCTAGTATAATTCCCTGATTCGCCAAGTTCGATTTACTCTTCCATCTCCCTTCAACCCGGTTCTGCTTATATGTGATACTATTGGCAGGGCCAGAAATTAAAAATAATAATAATAAATAAATAGCAACAATCATAAAAAGGACAAACGGACGAAGGCAAAGTCGTTAAGTCAGTGCACTCTCCGTAAACTTTTTCACAAGTTGAAGTGAAAAAGAGAGAGAGAGTGAGAGCAATTAAGTTGTCCGTGCTCGATCCAGCCAGATGTTACAATACATCAGATATCTTCGCCCAGCCCTACCACGCATTAAGATTTAGGCTCAGGTTTCATCGCACGGCCATAAACAATCGATCGAAAAGTGCGGCGGCTAAAGTCACACATTTTGGTACACATGAGACTTTAACATCAGTAACATTCTAGGGTGAAGAGACAAATGTTTCTGAACCTCAACTCTTACTGGGGCCTAAGTAAAGTAACGGAGAATGAATGTTTTTGTGTCATTTCAAAAGAAAAAAGGGTACACATGAAATTGAAATAGCAGAAAAAAATACAAGGAAGTAAAAGTGACATCAAAAGATCGTTACTAACAAGCCAGAGAAAATCCAATAATATAAAATCTGTGATACAGATCTTGATCTACTATCAAACTAGAACTTCAGTTGGCTTGTTTTCTTTCTTTTCTATTCTAGACATGGGAAAAACAACAAAAATATAAAAAAGCAGAAATGCAATGGTTGAGGGTCTCAGGAGCAAATTCCACTTCTTTTGTTTGACAGCAAGGATGAGAGAGAACGGAAGAACAACTTGGCAGAATTTGGCCTGTTCTCCTGTCCTTTACAAAGTGCATCCTACCTTGCACTGACAGCGAAATGTTATACGGGAAAAAAAAAAAGACGACATAATCTGACTGAAATCCTACATACTGCAAATGCAAATACTTGATTAAATCAAGCCAAAAAATATAAATAGGGCTTTCTTTTTTAATCATCAATTTGAACTATAAAAATGCTTTAGTAACTATGAATTATAACCTCACCCTTAATGAACAAGTCACACAACCTATAGGGCCTATCATGGTGACTTCTATCCTGAGATATTTAAAAAGCATGTTGTGGCCCACAAAAATTATTTATTATATAAAAATAGTCAAGGCAACAACCATCTTACAGGTTAATGATGCAATGTTTCTCTTTTCCCCTTTGCTTACTTTTCCTTTTTCTACTTTGTTCAGACCACACAGTGACAAAATGTTTAATAAAATTTCAGTGCACAAATACTGTCAGTGAAAAATGATTTATGACATGACTGGATAAATTTTATCCAAGTCATAGGCCCCTACTGTTTCTCTCTGTAAGTTTTAAGAGTTTCTCTTTTAGAACTGATCATATAAAAACAGATCTCTTTTATCAAGAAAACTCTACTTCCACCCTCATATCATGCAAAAATCATGAACGCTCCTTTCTACATCTCCATTTTCGGTCCAACTAATAACAACTGTGTCCCTAATAAAATTCATTGCTCATTTGGTATATTTCTAAGAGAACTAAAAAGTACCAGTCTTGATCTACTACATCTATTTCAAGACACGACACAACAATCTTCTGTTAGACATCATTGAAAGGCAAATTAGTACTGAGCTTTTAACATTTGGTCAAACACTAATGAAAAATTTCAAATCTCAAGTCTCAGCCCGAGTGGGATAAAATTCTCCCTGAAATTATATCATGGTGATAAACCTCACCAACTTAACTGACTTGAGAAGCAAAAATACTGGACACAAAAATTTAATTTCGTTCATCAAATCCAAACAAATGGGCCTTTGATTATTCGACTCTGATTCTGGTAGTCTTCTTAAGTTCTATCATATAGATCTAGACTAGATCTAGACGTCTAATTAAATCAGGTTCAAGATTGTGATTCCCGTTTCTAATGCTGCCCCAGACCTAGGACAGCATTCTACATTTAAAACTAAAAACCAGGTTTTCTTCCTTCACTCCAAAACTAGATCTAGATCTAGATCTACAAAAAAAAAATATTGTTTTTCTATAATTCAAACTAGAAAATAGTCTTCATCACACTTCATGAAGTGATTTGTTTTATTTGGAAGTCTTGTCATACCTAGATCTAGATCTACATCTTGGACAGATCTAGATCTATCTAGATCTAGATCTAAATGTAGAATTTCTTTGACTTTGACATCAGATTACATTGAAAATCAGTAGGCTAGATCGAGACTAGATTGTACATTCAATACGATTGACCATCTAGATCTAGTCTAGATCTAGATCTATTAGAAGATATAATCTAGATCTAGATCTCGAGTCTAGATCTAGATCTAGATTTAGATCTAAATCTAGATTCATTAAATTAAACTACAACAACATATTATAATGATCAAATTTTCAAAGTGCAGAATCAATATTCAATGCAGAGAGGCTATGAGTACTAGATCTAGATCTAGATCTATGACAGAAGAGTTGCTTTGAGCCCGAAGTTAAAGACCAAAGGTTGTTAAAAAAAAAAAAAACAATCTGAGAGTGAGAGAAAAGTTTATTTCTACACTCTACACCTAGAATCTAGACTAGATCTAGATTGGAGACTAGAGTGCAAATTATGCTAGACTAGAGTGCTAGATCTAGAATCTAGATCTAGTCTAGCTAGATCTAGATGTTCTAGATCTAGAATCTAGATCTAGACTCTATCTAAGATTCTAGATCTAGATCTAGATCTAGAATAGATTCTAAATCTATTCTAAATAGAGTAATCTAGATCTAGGTTTAGATTCTAGATCTTGTCCATATTAATCATAGCCCAGGACACAATAAAGCTGCCAATATCTATTATAAACTGCTGTAACAAAACAGTCCAAACCACATGAAGAACAGGTTAGACTATTAGTCAAGGTTTTGATAGACTAAGTTACTTACGTCCCGCGGATTGTCCGGTAAGTAGAGGGATGGTGGTGGCCCATAATGGATTTCGCCGTTGACGAAAATAAATCCAGTTAGGCACAAAAAGGCGAAGAGGATACTGCTTAATCTCCAAGGCATATTCCTAGCTCTTGTGTGTGCAGTTATACGTGATCTCTGAAGTAAGTGACAGTCTCTGAGTTATCAAACCGTTCTTCGCGAAAGCAAAACAACAATAACACTTCACACCATCACGTTTCTGAAAGTCTTCGCCATTGACGGACTCCTCACTCAAATTCTTCCGCTGAGTTTTTCTCTAACTATACCGACAAAATGAACAAAATCTTTTTCTGTGTCAAGAAGCCAAGATTTTTAGTTTTTGAAGTGTCACAGAAAAATGTCAATAAGACCAAAATACAGTTTTTGTTACTCAAACTTTACTTCAGAATCAGGAACTATATTTAACGTCACTGTAGCGCGCAATAATTTTCAAGCGCACCTTTGTGATTGACAGGGCCTCGCACACAGGGGAACTTCCCAGACATGTCCAAAACCACAATGAAACTAAAATTAGTGTTCATACTATTCGGCCTAGGACTAGGACACAAGGGGTGTTCTCAGTTCTATCTATAGATCATTATGAAATACTCAGTCTCTGCAGTTCATGGGAAAACTCTTTTCCCTATCAGGCCTGAAGACGCTGACTTTCAGTGGAAAGTAAAATTAGGATATTGATACCATCTCCTATGAATCAAACTGCAACCGAAATAAACATGGGTAAAACAGTGGTCAGTTTCGGCTACATGTTAGACTGTCAAAGTAATAAAGAAATTGTGACTCCGAAAGAGCAGTGAGAAATGTCCGACAAATCTCGTGCTACCTTCAATACATTGCATTAGATCTAATCCAGTGTCATATAAACTCTGATGAAACTGAAACATGAAAAACATTATTATTTTATTTTGTTGTTGTTATTTTTGTTCACTATTTTAATCATTTTCGCTGCGTTTTATGCTATAAATATCTTAGAAATTCCTCATTTCACCCTGTTTCTATATGGGGGCATCATATTTGATAATCATGTGATTTACAAAGGGACCTCTATTGTTCATTGTATGAGGCTACGCCATAAAGTTGGGAGGGAGTTGAGAAAGAGGAGGGAAAAAATAGTAGATCTACTTCGAGCACGGACAGGTCTTATTATTATTATTACTATTTTGTTTTGTTTTTTTGTGATTTTTTTCAGAATTGATTGGGGGTAAATTTATTTTTTATGTGCTTATTATCATCTAACCGGGACGAATAAAATTGCAAGGCAGGGACGTGGCTGTGGGGGAAAAAAATCAAGACAGATAACCAGGTAAATACAAAAAATTTTGTAGTATTACGGAGTTATGTTTCATGTTTACATAAATGACTCTTAGGCACTGTATTGCTGTACACACATTTCAAAGTGTCGAAAAATAGCAAAAAATCTGATTTCGATATTTTGACCATGAAACCCCATTTTTGGAAATACGCATATTGACGGATATAAATTTGTCGTAATTTTCCACCAAATGTCCAATTTTCCTTTAAAAAAAAAAAAAAAGGAACTAAAATTTCGAAAAGGCGATGCACTTTGTAACCAACACATTTTATGGAGGATATATACTCCAAATTTGAAGGGGGAGAGTAAAAAAATCATACATATTGAGAAAATCGTCTTTGAATTCTCATAATCTCTCTCTACAGGCATTTAGAGGTGCCGTATTGGGGCATAAAGCATATGTTTCTGGCCCCATACGTTGTTTTTCTAATATGAGGAGAGTTCAATGTGTGTAAATTTAGCAAAAGCCCATTATTCATATTTTAGTCCCTAAACCTTATTTTCAGAACCTCCCCCTCCCCTACCTTTCAGCCCCCCCCCCACCTTAATCTGGAATGCGTTGCCTGCATGCATTCGCGATTTCTTAAATCAAGAACGATTTAAACGACAGCTAAAAACATACAATTTACTTGTTCAACAAGCATCCGTCTAAATAGCGTTTTACAACCTTCCCCTCGAGTTAGTTGTCAGACATATCTACAAACTTTGGCTTCTATTACATAATTACGCCCCTTCCCTCCCTTCCGCGGGGACTCGGGGTTTATAAGTAGGTCCTCTGTTCCCACCTGCAGGCGGTGTAAGCCCGCCAACGGTGAGGTGTCTCCCATGGACTGACATCCTCGACATTCCAGGGGAGACATCTCTTCTCTCTCTCTCCTTGCTCCTGTCTTCTGTCCCGCTTTCTTTCCTCTCTTCCCCTTTACTTGTAAACGTATTACCGTGTTCGACACAATATAGCCACAATCGTGCTGATGTGTCCTTAAACCCCAACACAAACAAACAACATTATTACGTATGAGAGAATATCTCAGATCAATAATATACATACTCATAACATGGCATATAAATGCTCCTGTTTGTATCGGTGCATATTCTGTGTGTGTGGTGATAAAATACTTGGGTTCTGTGCAGCGCATCGTGCCATTCGGTAGTGAGGCACTATATAAATGTCCTTCATCATTACTATATTTAATAGGGGGATGTAGGGGCTCTGTGGTTTGGTGTCTGCTCATGGAGAAAACAGACCGGGATCGACTCGCCGGTCCTGCATCGGAGGATGGAAGGACACGAGGATCGGAAACCCGCAGTTTTTTCAATGACTGAACGGTCCCTTGGCTTCCTCTGGGTAGGGAAGTCTGACATCTAGCCTTCTCAGATAAGGGCGAATATAGTTCGGAGGTCTCATGTGTACGTTACGCACGATAAAGCAGGCTGGGCAAAATTTCAAAATTTCTACCCACAGAGTTTCTCAGCAAAAATTGGCAACTTTTAAAAGCCGAGATAATCCTATTTCTTAGGATTGAAAGGGTTAAGAAAAAATATATATATTTAAAAAAAAAAAAATTGGGGGATGCAGTGGCTCTGTGGTATGGCGTCTGCTCACAGAGGAAACAAACCGGGATCGACTCGCCCTTCCGGCATTGGGGAGATGGAAGGACACGAGGATCAGAAACCCGCACTTTTTCAATTACTCAACGGTCCCCTGGCTTCTTCTGGGTAGGGAAGTCTGACGTCTAGCCTTCTCGGATAAGGGCGAATATATTTCAGAGGTCCCGTGTATACGTTATGCACGTTAAAGATCCCTTGGCAGTTCAACATCGATGGAAGAGTAGGCTGAGTGTTGCTGTCTGGGCAAAATTTCCAAATTCCAAATTTCTACCCACAAAATTTCTCAGCAAAAATTGGCAGCTTCTAGAAAGAGATAGATCTAATCCTACTTTGTAAGAATTGAAAGGCTTAAGAAAAACAAATTACTATTTCTAATTCAGGTGGACAATAACGCAGATATTAGCCAAATATATGCTACTTTCAAACACCGTTATTCCTCCCTTTATTTCCGTCTTACATTTCTTACTTTTTTTCTTCTTCCTTCCTTTCATCCATTCTTTCTTTCTTTCTTTCTTTGTGCCATTCCTCTCTGTATTGTGATGTTTAATTCCCTTTCATTATTCACCATATCTTAACATAAAAAAAAAGATGCACAACCAAATTCACGGGAGACATGAACTCAGAGGAGATAGATGAACAAACAGACATAATATAAAGGAGAGAGCAGAAAAGACAGACAGACAGACAGACGGACGGACGGACGGACGGACGGACAGACAGACAGACAGACAGACATACATACAAACATACATACATACATACATACATACATACATACATACATACATACATACATACATACATACATACATACATACAGATATACATACAGACATACAGACAGACATATATACGTACATAAACACAATAAACATTTAGGTTGTAAATATTACCTTCAAGCAAGATTTACTTTCAGGATGATAAGACTAAGCCAATACTTTGCACTGTTCTCAAACTTTGAACTTGGCAGAAAAGCACAGGGCTACTGGAAATTAGTTTAATATATCAAAGTTTGGAGGTCAAGAAAGCTTGTTTTTGTTGGAATTATAAGATGTGAACCTTTAATAATTCTCTATACAAGTCATATATAAATTAAATGAAAATTCCCAAATAACAGAAATAACATTCTGGAGACACAATCGCAATAAAGTAAAACTACAAAAGGCTAAAAGTCCAGCTCAACTTTATTGTATTGATAAAAGAATACTTAAAGAAAGACAACAGTCATTTAGCTTTCAATGCTTTATAGCAAAATTCAAATTTATATAATAAATATAAATTTTAAAAAAGCCAAATTGAAATTAACATGCATAGAAAACTGTATCTCAGATTAAAAACACAAATAATTCCTTAAATTATCATCTTAGATATAATATATTATATTACGAATTTATTTATTTATTCAACAGTAACACTTAAAAATAATTCACATAATATTCTTCCTTTGGATTTCAAACCTATAGTAAAGAATATCAAAATGGCCACGACAAAACTGCTTTTGTAATAACAACATCCTTAACAAATATTATAGAAAAATATTAAATCAAACCTATCTACAAAAAAAATTAAAAAATAATAATAATAAAAAAAGCAAAACATTTCCTGACATCAAAAAAAGAACAGCAACAATTTTAAAAAAGAAACAACAGAAGTTATATTGTTTTCACTATCGCAAAGTTTGTTGAAGGACAGAATTACGGAGCAAAGAACAAATATTAACCACAAATGATTTGAGAGGTCCTTTGAAAATCAATAAATGAAATTCAACATGACAGACTGGTTTTCATCCTGACTGAGTATTCTTTTCAGTACCCATCATTATACATAAACTGGCAATGTGGCAGGTGAAAAAAAGAAAACAGCTGTCTAAACATCACCTGAAAGTATGAGAAATAATCAGCACTGGGTCGTAGTGCGAGGGGAAGGATAAGGAGTGGGTGAAGGGATTGGGGCAGAGGTATGGGAGGCTGTAACTGTAATACATCCTTTTGAGATAACTTCGCTGTAGGTTAAAAAGCAAAATATATACTGTTGTAAAACAATTTGTATATGCATCATCTGAAAGTACAAAAGTACTAATTATCATCAGCACTGGCTGGGGGGAGGAGATGGGATGTGTGTAGGGAGAGGTGGGTGCATGGAAGGCATTGTGGAGACCAGGGTTCATATAGAAATTTAAAAAGATGTTTGAACAGTTCCTCCCTGGATGGATGTCATTCAAACCAACAGAAAAATATAGTCTTACTGTAATCATAAATCTGTGGTATGGAATATAGCATCAGCTTCACACTTAAAGTTTGCAAGTAAACTTTATCGAGATGGAAATCAACAAAATCAAACATGTTTCAAATTTGTGCAGTGCTGGAACTGATAAATTATGTATAAGGGGGAAAAAAAAATAATACCTCAACAAAACAACAACAACAAACAAACAAATTAATAAAAAAAATAAATAAATAAAAATGAATGTTAAATCTGATCCACCCAGTTCAAAATGCTTTTCAAAACAATTCTTTTGTTTGTTTAAATAACAACAATGTATAAATGTCACACTGAGACATTTGGCGCATGAGGTAAAATAGCACAAAGGAAATTATTACACACTTATTATTATTTTGTAGGCCACCCAAAATGAATGTGTAGTACTACATGTACAATGACTTCAAGTAGTGGAGCGAGTTGGCTTTAGAGATTCCTCAAAATCTATGCCAAGCAGTAATGTTAAATGTCCTTTAAGTGTTGTTTAAATGTGTTAAACTTTCCATAAACCAGGTGGCCAATACTTATCAGGGGATTGTTTTTGACCAGCTATTTTTTCTCCTCTTTTGAAAATATTCATTGTCAAGAGAAAAAAAAAAAACGCTAAAATTATTATAATAAGAGAGGAACATTTTCCTTCACACCATGAATTTTTCCTGGAATTTTTCATCATATACGTTTTAAGCAAAGGGCACAAAATATTTCTTTTTCTTCTGTTCGACACCATTTGTATAATGAGTGTCCAATTTTATTCAATTCCAGATCTCATCCCCCCCCCCCCTCCCCCCCAAAAAATCCTTCTGCCCTGGCTTTCTGTCCTTCACCGCACCCTCCAATATATTGACAAATAATCTGATGCCATGCTCCATGAAAAGTGTGATGAAGCTAATGGTATTTGGAAAAAAAAAGCAAAAGTAGACAACACATTATCATAGTTTAAACTATTGTTATTATCACTGAAATACTCTATAACAGTAAAATTATATGAAAAGTCATTTCTGCTCAATAATCACTAAAGTAAAGGTAAAACACAAACATTCAAATCTTTGTACACATTTGATATCAACCCAATAGACACACTGTACATATTTCATTTCATGCAGGCTAAGATTCTCCTATTTCACTGTCATGATATAGATCACTGGGGCCAATTTAATCAACAGCTCAAAAAATGTACGATATTTATTTCACCTCATTTTGATATGTGTGTACGTTATGAATAATAAATACTCTTGCATTTCTATGACTTATAAGTACAAACATTTAAAAGCTATGTTGCATTTCAACCTGTTGGACTGTTTTTCTCTTCAGTGATATAGTCCCTCTTCAATTTTTTGTGTTCTGATTGGACATTTGTAAAGCAGTGGTCCCCAAACCCAGGGCCGCAGACCGGTACCAGTCCGCATACCAACTGGTATGGGGCCGCACAAGAAAGTATGTAATGATTTCCATTTTATTTACTATCTGAGTCTAACGATATTTTATTTTCCTTTTATTATTA
The DNA here is from genome assembly GCA_038406235.1 of Peronia verruculata. Taxonomy (NCBI): domain Eukaryota; kingdom Metazoa; phylum Mollusca; class Gastropoda; order Systellommatophora; family Onchidiidae; genus Peronia; species Peronia verruculata. Next base: position 18,026 of record JBCAUA010183491.1, on the reverse strand, counting down.
TGCTACTTGTCATGCGAATCACGGTGAGAGAAATCTACTTTCATTCTAAATATGAAATGTTTTAACGTAAGTACAGACAGAGGTATGGATGTGCCCACTTAGCACTATCTGCGCGGTAAAATTGTCAAACATTGAACGGTCCGCAGTGACAAAAAGGTTGGGGACCACTGTTGTAAAGTATATGGGATTTCTAAAGCAGGACACAAATTTGTTTCATTGAGACCATCAATTCCCCCCAAGGTTGATTTCTCAATAGCTGCACAATATACACATTGTCTATTTTATGAACGAAGAATAAAACGTTTTATATCTATGCATCTTCAAGTAAAACCAGTAAGAAAATAGAATGTTTGAATTCAGCAGATAAGGTAAGTCACTTTGCGAAAAAAAAAAAAAAAATCTACATCTCCGATGTGAATTTCAAAGGAAGTGGAGCACAACAAACACCTTTAGTGCACTCAATGATTGGCAAATTGGAATGTGTAGTAAGCGCACTTTTTACTACCAAATCTTACAATATACGCATATATATGCAAAATAATACTTTTTCAACATCATTTGGATATTCATTATGTATATATGCAGCAATGAAAAATCTGGACGGGATAAAATATTGAGATGTCAATTTTAACGCTGAACATGTTGTTTTCAATTTGGGGCTGTTACAACTCAAATATCATGGGTAAGATAGCAAATTGTAATAATACATAAGATGGAGACTGTAGTTCTATAGTAGCAATGACCAACATCTAGATCTAAGCAAAGAAGAAATCAGTTGTGAACTAGTCTTTTTTTAAAACAATAGAATTGGTTTAAAGACATCTGAGACATGACACGGTGAAATCAGGCGCTCGTCAGACTGAGCTGATTGGAGAAATCATGCGTTTTTCAAAGTGGATGAATTTTAACCCAATTTTTTTTCTTCATAGAACTCTTCTGCACCAATTTAAAATTGCATTTCAGAGTTCAATTCACTGAAACAGACAGAGTAAAAGCCCCAAAATTGTAATTTAGTGCCACATACTAATAAGGATTTAGAAAAGTGATCGGCTCTTTTCTCAACAAATTCAGCTGCAGCAACAGGTCATCCCCACCGTCTTCAACTGCCAATATCTCAACTTCCACTTAAGGTACTACAATCAATTTTTCACACACGTAAAGGGAAATGAATACTCTTTACAATGATACCAATAACTCCATATGCTCAAAATTTGACGAGAGCCTGATTTCATCGTGTCGAATCTCATTTTTCATAAAGATAGTTCACAGATAAAACATTTTGAATAAAATAAAGTGAAAATAGACTGGAATAATATATTTCTCACTGACAAGGAGGCCTCAAATTCTAAGTCTTACATAATGCAATGTACAAGAAAATAGTGATACAAAGATAAATTGTAGGACAGTAAAAATTCTCATTTTCTATAAATATACATTCCAAAATGGTTTCTCATCTAAGATTCCATTTATTCAAGCTGAAGATGAAAAATAACATCTTCTTTGTCAGATACTGATAATTTGATTGTACATGTTTTGATAATTTATAGTTTTATATATATTTTCTCTGGGAGGAGAGATGGATAAAATCTGTTGCTAGAAATTGATAGCAAAGTAGGCCTAATGTCCTCTTGGAGTCCTTTGGATTTTTGTCACAACAAAGACTAAGCAAATACTGTTTGGATTTTGACGAACAGAATGTAGCACAAACTAATGATTTGTTGTTGAGAGGAAAAAACCTAAGAATTTCATAATACAAATTATCTACCGCACTGTGCAAGAAAAGCAAAACAACTTCAACAAAAAATAATACAGAAATCTCCTCTAGGAGTGTGTGGAAAGTCAAGGTAGGTGGTAAATCAGTGAGCATTCAAGATCTTGATGTAAAGAGAATGCAGCTGGTGTTGTGCGATAAACAAATAAAATAGCAGCCTAACGAATGCATAAAAATACTTCTAAAGCACATATGCTATATGTCTGGTGCCCAGGGCAAATAAGTTGTAAGTCGACTGGGGAGATTTCAAGTTATGCACATTTTAAACCATTTCCTGGCTGAGGTATCAAAATTTTTTATTTGTATTCCACAAAATGAAAATTCAGTCGTTCCTATCCTGAAAAGAAAAATTTGGTCTCTGAGTTGGAAAGTAGCTAAAAACGGCCGTAACTTGCGAACGCCCACAGGAATTTGCGACTCATTTGCTCTAGGCCCAAGACATATTCTGCTCATTCAAGCTGACAAATTGATAAACTTATAATTTCAAAATGATGCTGTGCTCCATTGTTTAGGAATGAATACCTTGTTATTATGATAATTTCTATGTCGATTGCTATCTTTGTCAAAATAACATGGTAAAAATTTTGTCAACGTGAACTATTAGACTTAATCTTCACTGTTTCAAAACAAGCCGTTTACTGACTTAATGAATGTAATACACCAAACAAACCTATTGTTTATGTAACTGAATGAAAATCACAGTTTGTAACGCATTCATGTTGTTAGAGTGATAGCTTTAGACAAGACCACTACGTCAGCAGTACAGTATAGAAAATGTTCAAAGAAAAGCCATTTTCAACTCATGCCAAACGTATGGATGAAACAAGTATATCTAAAGGCACAAACCAGTTTTAATGCTAATTACATAACGTCTTGGGTTATATACCTCAAGCTACTTGTAAGTGGTCATCTCATCTGTTTCTTCATACTCTGCCACAGGGTCATCTGGACACACTATATTATAATGTACACGCAGACTATTTCTATAAATATATCACGGGGATGAGCTTTTGGGAAAAGAAACTAAAAAGTAAGGCTAATGTAGACATATATTTGAATATGTATATGGTTTGCAGATAAAGCTGTACTACCAAAAGCACAACTCAAAAAGGATGTATATTCTAAGAAAGTAGAGCATAGTGATCTAATTCTACACTAAAGGTAGTAAAAGGGAAGACTGGAAGGCTTGAGTACTCAGAATAAATATGCCAGCAACAACAAAACCGCGTAGGGGAAAGGTTTAAAATAATCATGTGTGAATGTAAATAGAAGCAGGATCTTATCAACAACACCAGGAATTTACTGACATGAAGTTTAAAAGTTAAAGACTAGGAGTATAAGATACAAAAATAATGAGAATTTATGTGTATAAAGCCTGATATTACAAATATCTTAATGTTCTTTGTTCTCTAACACACTATAAGGAGACAGTGCAGAACTAAGCGAAACGAGCCAGATGTCAAAGGAGACTTTGCCCAGAAACATGGATATGACTGATGATGAGGTAACATGAGTTAATAATGAATGTGAATAGCTCAGCACAGAAGAATCATAACTAAGTACCTGAAGCGGGACATGTTGAAATCAGGAACTCATCAAACTTTTACAAAACTTTTACAAAACTCATCAATGTTCACTTAAAAATGTATTTAAGAATGACGAAATATTATAAGTATTGGTCCAAATGGTGTTATTTCGTCAAAAGACCTAAATAAGGATTAATAAGGATTAGCAAAAGCGATCAGCCAGTATCTGCAGCAGTAGGACACTCCTATTGTCTTTAATTGCCAATATCTTAACATCTACCCATGTAAAACAAAGATTTTTCATTACTAGAGAAGGAAACAAATACGCATCGAAGTGACATCACATATGCTAAAATATTGATCAATTCCTGATTTCATTATTGTTGCGACGCAATCACCAAAGTAAAGATATACTCATTTTCTTTAAAAGGCTACAAGACAAGAGTATAATTCAAGACTTATTCTTCAAAAAAGCTATAAAGAGCAATTAAGAGTCAAATAAGTCAGAAGAAACAAGTCTAGAACCAATACTTAAGATTGTGAAATTAAATGGCTATTAATTTGTGACAATTAATTAGCTCACTTCTGACTTTCCTATGGTGTGTGAGGTGTGATTGTATAACCCTGATTTTATATTATCCAGCTAGCTATTTGTATTATCCAGCTGTCTCCTTTAGTATTATAATATCATTATTAAATATATAAATATATTATAACATTTTTCATCTATTTCTGTAGCTTTCATCCATTATTTTAAGTGCATCTTTACATCAACTCTGAGCATCAATCAAATTCAAAGTAACCACATCCACCTGAGCCATGTCAATGGTGCTATCTTATCACAGACTTGAGACTAAATATACTCATATCACAGTTTTCTAGTGAATAAATCATCTCTTGGCCAGTCAAAATGAGTCATAAGTCACTGGACTCAAGAACAGAAATTGGGGGTTCAATGTGACGAATTCACAATGTAGTCAAATTCGATATTTCGTATATCGCAGAAACTGAAAGAGCATTCATCTCTGAAAAAGAAAATGTCTTAAGCCCAAAGGCAAATTAGTCGGAGGTCGCATCGAGTGATTGCAAGTTATGACCATTTTTAATTATTTTCCAACTCAAATACCAAATTATTTTTTTTTCAGGTTAGAAAAGGCTGAATTGTTGTTTTGTGGAAAACAAATAAAATATTCAAGTATCTCAGTCAGAAAATAGTTTAAAATGGCCATAAATTGAAAGTGCCCAGTGCGACATCCAACTCATTTGCTCTGAGTACAAGACAAAATGTCTCACGCCCAGGGCAAATGAGTCAGAAGGCAATCATGGGGATTTCAAGTTGCAGCCAATTTTGACTATTTTCAAACTGGGATATAATAATTTTTTTATTTGTTTTCCACAAAACGAAATTTCAGCCTTTTCTTACCTGAAGAAAAGAAAAATTTGATATCTGAGAAAAGAGTCAAAAGATGGCCTGAACTAGTGATCGCCCGGGACTTCCGAAGTACATTAGGATGTTGTGAGGTTTATTTGCAGAACTATTCGTTTTTGCTGATTTTTCTATTGGTTTCAGCTGGTGTTTGGGGGGGGGGAGGGGGCAGCCTCTGTCTTTTCAGTTTACACTATCTCTAGTTACAGTCAAATGAGCTCAAAACTTTATTCACTACATGAAAGTGTATGAATTAAGATTTTTACATGGCAGTGGTTACTCAACCAAGTGAAAAACTGACATAATATGACTCATTTTGACTGGCTGCTGGACATATCAGCAATAGCAATAACAAATGATCCCTCATTGGCTGGTACCAATATCAAATCTTCACAAATCAGTGAAATTCAAAAACTGTAGTAAAATCACATTAATGCAACAGTCTGTACAACATTTTCACAGTTCGTATAAGGAAGTGGCCCATTAAAAAAAAAAAAAAAATGAAACAAAACAAAGCAAAATAAAACAAAAAAAAAAAAAAAAAGTCTCCTGAGATTTCAGGAGGTGGAGATTTAACTCTGTCACAAAATGTCTTCTTCCAGCTGTCTCATCAAATCAAGTTCAGACTGGTTGTATCGAGGAAGCTGTCGGTTTCTGAGAATCACAAATAAAATCATTTTATTATAGCTGAGCACTACTCCAACTCCATACAACAGCCATTCAAGAAAAAAAAAAATCAAATTTTTGTCCGCTTTTTGTCTTCCTGTCATATTTAACATTTATATCTGGTCACATACAGTTTTGACTCTGTTAAAAAATATTACATAAGTATTATCATTCCACAACATATGGTATAGAGAGAATAATGGTAATAATTATCTTATCCTTATGGTGTAGTCTGTCCTTCCAGCCTTACCTTTATTCCAGTTGTCAGTGAATTCTAATTTGCTAGCTAATCTCCATCTAATCTCCACCTACACCCCATTAAAAAATTAAATGCAATGTAAAATCTTGTTAAACTTAAACAAAGAAATGAAATGGGCTCTCTGACATTAATCCATTGCTATCCACATTTAAGTTGCAGAAACCAGGTATAGCTGACTAATAACAATGACTTACGGAGAAATATCCTCTCTTTTTCTCACATCAACTTCATCTATGGTTTGGCCGGTTGACTGGAGGTAACGAGGGGTTTGGAAATCTGAAGAAAATGGCAAAAGACAATATGCAAGCTTTGTGAAAATTTTCAAAAAATATGAAAATGTACCTGCTCACTTAAAAAAAATGAAAAAATGATAAAATGAGGAAAGCTCTTGCCACTCTACAAACTGACAACCTCTGTATAAATTTTGTATTTTTCTGCTATGATTCATTCAGTACTATCTCATTTAGCCAGTTTTTTTAATACTTGTATTCCAGAAAGTCACTGTTTCATTACTGCACACAAATAATGGAAAATGTATCTTCAAAGTTAAGTGCTGTGCCTTTTGCCAAATTAAAATACAGTTGGGAAACCTAAAAATCTAAATCTACTTTTGAGAAAATTTAACTTTACATTTATGAATTTTATTTTATAGTAAATTGCCAATAGAGCTGGGAAATATGAGTCCCCTCAACATTCCCCGAGATCCCGTTTCCTGTAACTTAGACCTTATCCTTATTGCAAACAAATATTTAACTTGGAAAAAGACATGAGCTTGGCCACAAGAAGTGGTTAGGTGCCTAGAAAAAGCCATGTAGATCTATATCCATGCATTAAAAAATGCACTGCATATGTAAGCACACTGACAATGATAGATGTATCACTGTGTAGCTAATGTGTGAATGACAGGCCTATGTTGTACCATTTATCATTCTACTTAGTCTTTAAATAAAATACTTTGAGATATAAAGACCGAAACTTACTTTTACAATAGACCTTGTACTTATGCCACAGGTCAAATTAAGAAAAAACAAACTTTACTTCTTAAGAAACAAGATGGTTGAGTGCTTTCAAGACATTCAGGAAAAAGTGGTGTGAAACAAACAATTCAAATACCCTACAATTCTGTGAAGACAAAAAAGTGATCAAGCAATAATATAATTTTGTCACTTGGCCTACATTCCAAAGGTTCAGTTTTAAGATAGTATTCCATTCAGATTATTCCTTCAGAGAGTGCAGCTGTAGCCTCTCTCTCATTTGAACCTACGCAGATTTATCGACTAAATACTTATTTTCAAAATGACAAAACATCAAAATAAATTTCCTTTAAGTGGTATCTTGATGAAATGAAAATTGATAGAAAAGAGTCATACATTATATTTTCAAATGTATAAAGTATTAAGATCAACTTTCTCCTATGTATTATTCATTAATACAGTTTCAGTGGTGGTATTAACATGTAAAATGATTAGAAAAAAAAAACAATGGCAAATATTGTAGAACTTTTAATTTTAATTTCAGTACAAAGGTAATTTTATACAGCTTACCATCTGGCACAGTGGTAAATATGTCTTTCTTTGTGTCCTGTCAGAGCAGACAAAGAAGGTACATTTATTTTAAGTGATGCCTTTTGTTTGCTCTCCATGTATACAACTGAATGAGAAACATGATCCCCTACTGCACTTTCAGATATATTTTAGATACTGGCAAACAAAATAATTCATTCAAATGGCATTTCTTGTCTTGATTGCAAAGGGAAAAGCAGTATGCTTATAGTTGCTGTAAACATTTTATTTTAATTCATGTATATTATATGTACATGAAAAATACTAACTCACTATGCGTTACAATAAGACAAATTGGTAATATGTAAGCGTATGAAAGACACATGTCTTGCGCCCAGGGCAAATGAGTCGCAAGTTGCGCCAGGTGAGTTCAAGTCACTGCTGTTTTTTACCGTTTTTCACTATTTTCCAACTATGATACCAAAATATTTCTTTTTGTTTCAGATTTAAAAAAGGTTAAATTGATGTCTGTGAAAAACAAAATTTAGTATCTTAGTTGGAAAGTAGTTAAAAACGACCAAAAACAGCCTTTTACCTTCGTTGCCCGGGGTGACTTCCGACTCATTTGCTCTGGTCGCAAGTCAAATGTAGGTTCTTTGTCCCCACCTGCAGGTGGTGAAAGCCCACCATCGGTGGGATGTCTCCCATGGAATGCCGTCCTCGATGTTTCAGGAGTAACATCTCTTCTTTGTCTTCTTACTCCTGTCTTCTGTCCCACTCTCTTTTTCTTAACGTACAAACGTATCTTATCGTGTTTTGGCGCAGTATAGCCGTGATCGTGCTGATGTCCCGTTAAACCTCAACACAAACAGCCTAATCTTAACAAGGAGGAGAGGGGGAGGGCAGATAATTATCATATAGTGAAAATAGGTAGAGAAAAAAAAATAAAAGTACAGTGTTTGATGATAAAGGCGTTTTGTCAAAATGCTTGCATGTGACAAGGACTTTTTTTGTGTGTGTGGCTTGCTCATCCTGCTTACCCCAAGCGGCTGAGACTTAACGCCCAAGACTTCTGGGGGAGATTATAAATGTGGGAAAGACAAACAGCACTGACGGGCATGTCATGATATTTGAAATGTTTTTGTATAAACAAAACGGTCAGGGAAGTGGGTCGTGACGGGACATGGACTAGGGAAAGAGAGAAAAAATAGAGAAAGAAAGAGAGAAAGAAAGAAAGAAAAGAAAAAGAAAGAAAGAAGGAAAGAGAGAGGGAAAGAAAGAAAGAATGAAAATCACTGAGCATTTGCGGCCTTGCCCATGTTGAGCCACACAACAGTCAGTTGCAACTTACAGCTTTCTGAGAATTCAGTCAGTTGCAACTACAGCTTTCTGAGAATTCAGTCAGTTGCAACTACAGCTTTCTGGGAGTTAGTATGGTAAAGACTAATTTAATGCTTTGTATTACAATTATCAGCTTTTCAAATTTTACAATAGAACAGAGAGAAATGACTAGCTAGGTATAATGTTAACCTTTTGAGTGCCAAGATACCACAGGAGTCCAAAGGCAGGCAGGATGAAGGTGTACTTTTAAAACCCTGAAACCTTAGACTAGAATTACAAATAAGATGAGCCCCCCCTCCCCCTCCTTTGTTTTTCCAACGACGAAATAAATAAATAAATAAACTCACTTTGATTACTTTTAGTAATGAATAAAAAGCCACTCTTGCGGTGCATCCGCCTTCTGTTGTGTACGCTGAGCTCGTTAAAGAACCCGTGGCCGTTAAAAAATGGAAGATAGAGTAGGCGGAGGCGCCGATGTCTGGGAAAGATGAATATATATATATATACCTGAACACTTCTTCTGATGTCTGACCACGCATTTAGAGCCAAGATAATCCGACTTTCGCGTTTGAGAGGCTATATCCATTCTAGAACAAAGTCTTAGGGTTAAAGATATGGATTTTTTGCACATTCAGCTTGTAGAGCCACACCCGCGTTCTCTGTGATATTTGATGGCATTGTGCAGCGCAGAAGAAAAGGTCAAGGCGTTTGATTTGAATAACCACTGCACTGCTTTTCCTGGCCAACTTCTCCATTGCTCCAGTCTGGAGCATCTCTTTATAATAAGTGCAGGCAACAGGTCGAAATCGAAGCAAAAACGTTTTCAGCTTTGCCTTGGTTTGGCTGTGGGTCGTTGTTTTTCTTGGTGCAGCGCATGTTGTAATCAGTGAGAAAACAGTTGGGAGTTAGAACAACAACAAAAAAGACACACAATAAAACCCCAGTAAAATGGTGAGGAAGAAAGGGAGGCAACATTGAATTGAAGATGTCTTACTGTCGATCTGTCTGTCTGGATAGATGGGTCAATGTGTTAGTAGTGGATGGATGATGGATGGATAGATGGATCAGTGTGTTGGGGATGGATGGGTGGATGGATTCATTCATTTATTCTCTGTTGCGTGCACAATTGTTTGATTAAAGTACTTGTAAATGCACCATCGTCCTTTCCGGTTCAACAGTCAGTGTTCAATAATGATAATTAGTAATAATAATAATAATAATAATGATGATAATATTAATAATAGCAGTAGTAATAATCATAATTGCGGAATTTGAGGCCTAGAACGGTTTCTAGCATCACTAGACTGTATCAGTTTCAGAAAAAAAAAAATTGTCAGAACTTGTGCTACTTTGTGTCACTGAATGGGCTGTGCCATTGTACACTGAGCACATCTAGAAATAGCAACCCAGTCCTTTGCTTGACACAGCAGCTCCTTTTCATAAGACTGCGGGGGACGGTCGTTCCTTTTTCCCTCTTCCCACCAATCCTCTTACGCCCTTTTATGTGTGTGTCTTGCGTGTGTGTCTCGCTCCCCTCCCACATTCTCCGTTTGATTTGATCCCTCTCCTGTCCTGCCTATCTCTCTATTCTTCGCTCTCTTTCTATTCTTTGCATTTTCGTTCTTTCATTCTGTCTTTCCCCGGGCTGCCTGTTGCGCTGTATGGCCTCATGCGACCTCCGGGTTGAGTCACCGGCCTAATCTCACTCAAACACGCACGCACTGCGATCGCACCATACAGCACAAGGCCTTTGCGCGTCCGTTCGCACCGCCCAAATCGAGGGTTTTCAAAGTTCTGGTCACGAACCCCCCACGAAGACGTACATTGGAGCATAATTATTCTTTGTCCCAGAGGGGTGAAAGGCATCCTGGCTGTTTCCTTTTGCGTTCCATTTTTGTCACGTTTCTCGTGCCAATGTTGTTTTGAAGTTAAAGTGAACGAACAAAAGATTACGAGGTGTCTTCGGTAATTTAATATCAGACCTAAAAAGATCATTTTAATAGTAAAAATATTAGATTCTCTTTATGCACCTGTTGCTGGTTTAAGAGGACTTAAGAAATGTAATACTTTGTAGTTATAATATGTATATATAAATCTAACAATGACAGCAGATCTTTCGGGCAGTCGTGGAAAATCAAGGCATCTGTAAAACTGAAAATCACTGCAGGCAACACAAGGGTGTCAAATCCGCCTTTTGTAGCTGCAGCAATGCTGACTTATAAAGCTAGCAGGACTCCATTCACCGAGAGGACTACATGAAGTAGAGGCAACACACGCACAGCACGATAAACCAAGGGGTTAGAAGACTTATCCCAAGACCATGACCGATAAACCACGGGTTAGATCTAGATCTGTTTAGTCCCAGCGGATTCCACAGGTGCCGTGTAAGTCTCGGAGTGTTCAACTATGGGAGCGTAGGGATTAAGAATCCAGGGACACCTTGCATTGCATCGTAACACAGTGCGGACATATAATGTATGCACATCAAGCTGACACTTGCAGCTGCCCGAGGCAGTCCATATCTCACTGCCAATGACATTTTATTAACCTTCTTACACATAGAACAGCTATTAAAACAAAATAACGATATTGTCCGTGGGCAGCAATTATATTTCTATAACTTAACTTTCAACTAGACCATTCGTGGCTGGTCGGAATTGACCTACTTTTAAACGCTTTGCTCAAAAGCTATTGTTATTATTTCTATTGTTTGTCATAATAAAACCTCCCAGCGTGTTCTTGAATTCTAGCCCTTTTAAATCCTATTCTGTACATGTATCATATAGATTATAGAGCACTAAGAGCCTAAATTGTGTGAGGGTAAATAAGCCCTGTATGAATGTTTTGCATTATATGGTCATTATTATTATTTTACATTATGCCACTTTGGGCTGTAAAGGGTTAGCCATTGCCGCTTTCATGTCTTATCTTCAGTTCCAGATACCAGTCCCACCTCTTTCCTGTCAAATGTCTTATCACATTGGTTCAGAACTAATCTCTCTTGGCACAGGGGTCATCAATGTCCGATATTTCTGTCGATATCTGTCTAGATAGGGAAGGAGAAGGAATCCGGGGAATTCCACTTTCCACATTTTTCCTGGTGCCACGTTCACCTCTCACTCTTTCTTCCTTTTCTCAGCACTGTCTTAGTAAGCGTTTCTGATAACAACTTGTCTGTATAAGACGTGGGTTATGTATGGGATTCCGTATATCGATCAAGTTATTTCGCCCTGGTCGTTAACATTCTTCCTTCACGCCTCAAATATCCAGGCTCTCTACTCTCTCGTTTTAAAATACTCTACACTTCCCCATTTTTAAATTTTCTATTTTTAAATTTTTTTTTTCTGGGATTTACGAGTAAATCAATTGAGCGTCCGATAAGACGGTTTGGAGTGCAAAAAAATCCAGTGAATGCGGAGGGAATCAATATGCGGAGATATCAATAAATCTTCCTGCGTGGTCGGTGGAATTTCCTTTGTAGTTGCGTGCGTATTACCCCAAAAAACTCCCTGTTCTCTGCCGCAGCATAGGAACTTTTTTTTTTGTTTTTTGTTCTTTGTCCTAATGCTTCTCTACATCATGGAGGTGTGCGTAATATGATATGGCGATGAAAGTACATAATTATAGTGTTAGGTCGATTTTTTTTTCTTTTTGTCATATCCGCAGCCATAATGTACAAGGCTGGTCTTGTGCACCATGTGTTTATATTCGATATTCGATTCGTTTAATGTCCTTTAAGATATATATATATTAAAATTATTTATATAATACGAAAGAATAGTTATAAATGAATAAACGCACAAAGTCTAGTTTGTGTACCAAGAAAAAAAACAAACAAAAAACAAAAACGAGATATAATTATATTATTAATAATAGTAATAGTCGCCAGTTTTTCAAAACTTGAAACCGATTAGCTAGTTACCATTGGCATTTTCCTCTCGATCCTCAGTTACATTACTATACTTATAGATGTAGTTATAGAACTGAAGTCCCCTGCTGTGACTCGGTACGGTTATCGAGTCAACCGATACGTGTACCAGGCGACTCATCGCGGGATAGCCACGCGAGGGAGATATCACGTGACTCACCAGCTCATTAATTAACTGTCTAATTGCCAGGCATCCCTTTTCGGAGAAACCCCCATACATTATTTTGTGCACCATGTGCACAGACGCGCACACAGTCATTTCACACTGTTTGTAAGTGGGTATGACATCATACACCAAACTGGGCCACGCCTTTTGGCAGGGCCGTCACCACCAGCCCTTCCCATCCACCGCCCCTGACCGGGCCCCGGTATCTTTCGACACGCCCTGATTCCCTCAAGCACAGGCTGGCATTGTGTCTTGATTTATAAACTTCCACTGTACTCTCCGCCCCTGCGGGGACCCAGATTTTATAAACAGGCTCCCTGTTCCCAGCTACAGGCGGATGACAGATTGTGTTGATCACATAACACAAAAGTGTTATGTTATTTTTTGACCACGGTTGTGGACAGCTGAGATAACCACCACTACAGAAGGTTGAAAACCTTATAAAAACCATAACCAGCTACAGGCGGTGTAAGCCCGCCATCGGTGGGATGTCTCATTCCATCCTCAACATTCCAGGGGTGACATCTCTTTTCTCTCTTCTTACTTCTGTCTTCTGTCCCGCTCTCTTTCCTCTTTTTTGAGGTGTGAACGTATCTTACGGTGTTTGACACAATATAGCCACGATTGTGCTGATGTGTCGTTAAACCCCAACCCTAACACAAACACACAAGACGGACGTGGGACTGTTTTCACCAGATCTGTGATATCTCTGTTCCTCTTCTCGGTTTCAACTGGCTCAAATAGACGGCGCCTAATTATTATAGCTGACACCGGCGTTAATTAATTAGGCATCTTCCTTGAATACTCAGGTCATGAACTTGTAGATTTGGACAGCTCCTTTTTATTCCCGCCTAGGGAAAAAAAAAACAAAACAAAACTTTGTTCACCAAGGGAACTCCAGTGAAGACTCCAGTAGAAAAACCAGATAAATCACATTTTTATGAAAAATGAGTTATTGCCTCGACGTTATAAAGCACACCGCTATGATTTGTTAACCAGAACAATTTGGAAAAACCAGGTAAGTTTCGCTAAAAAGAGAGTTTTTAAAAGGGTATACAGTGAAAAACTATAGACTTTTAAACTTTAATTTCTGTTGTTTCTTTTTTTCCTTTGTAGAAAATGTGACATCTGGTTTTTCCACTGGAGTCTTCATATAAAAAACAGAATATAATGGTTCGCTTGATATTCCGCCTAGATTGGTAGCATGCTAAGCTGAAACCCCCAACCTGCCTTCTTGCCATTTCTCTACAGGCACTTTTTTGTATCACTGTATCTCACGCACACGTGAAACATTAGCACTGGCAGGCATACATAGTTACATTGATATAGGAGTAGGGGCCACGATGAACTGCACAATTGCTCTTTTTTTGTTTTCTTTTGCGCCTTACCCCCCTTCTCTCTCTCTCCCCCTCCCCCCTTCTTTCTCCCTCGCCCCAGGTTACCGGCATCTCTCACGCACACTTGTGATGGTATTACCATCTGGGCATGCATGACGTCAGATACACTCATATCTGGGAGGTCATTCAGAATTGCGCTATTGTGTTTTCCTTTCTTTCTTTCTTTCTTTCTTTCTTTCTTTCTTTCTTTCTTTCTTTTTCTTTCCTTCTTTCTCTCTTTGTCTCTCTGCCTTTCTTTCTTTTTTCTTGCTCTCTTTCATTCTTTCTTTTTTTTTTTTTTTGTCTCTTTCATCTCCCCTCCCCGCCCCTCCGGATTTCTCATATTTGCCCAAGGACGCTTTGTTTTTGTTTTTGTTTCCTTGTTCCAGTTGAAATGCTGGAACCTGTCTATGACAGGGTTGTATCGCACTAGACAGGGGGCTGGTTCTCATATGAAACTTTACGCCAGTTTTTCTTGTTTATTATTGAAGCTTGGAGGGGAATTTGGAATGGGAGTGGCATGCCTTGTCTCTCATGCCTTGAGTCGCTTACCATGTCCCAGAAACCGACCGTAATTGATTCAAGGATTGGAATGTGCACAATTTTACATGTGTGTGAGTTGTGGGCGAAAGAGTGATTGAGTGAGTGAGTGAGTGAGTGAGTGGGTGGGTGAGTGAATGAGTGAGTGAGTGAGTGATTGAATGAGTGAGTGAGTGAGTGAGTGAGTGAGTGAGTGAGTGAGTGGGTGGGTGAGTGAGTGAGTGAATGAGTGGGTGAGTGATGATGGAGTGTGAGTGAGTGAGTAGGAGAGTGAGTGAGTAAGATTGAGTTAGTGGATGAGTGAGTAGTGTGTGGATTTGTGGTGAGTAAATGAATGAGTGAACCTTACTTAAACTAGTGAGACACGCCCTCACTCTGCCCCGTGTGGTGATAGTCCGTCCCTGCAGTGTCGTATAGACACAAAAATGCTCATTAAATTAACACACAACTTGTTTATTTTCCCTGTTTTTGTCAAGGATACAGGAATTAGTGCATTATCTTTAGTTGGTAGAATGGACTTTTTTTTTTTTTCCTTTCTTCTATTTTTTTGCTTGTTTGTTTGTTTTTGTGTTTTGTTTTGTTTTCTTAAGTAAAGCTATTTATGAATTTTGGCGGAAAGTTGCGATTCCAAGTACTAGGGCGTGTCCACATGCTTTTCATGTGCAAAGATACCAAGTGTCACATTGTCATGACGAATCAAAACTCACATTTTTCAAGGAAAATTTCGTCTATCTCTGGAGGAGAACCGGAAAAGGAATTCTGGAGGAGGGGGAGGGGCGGGGGGACTGAGGACTAGGACAAAGATAGTGGAATAATTTTACTATCTTTGGCCCAGGAGTACGAGGAGGAAGAAGATTATCTTTTAACCCTTTCCCTGCCAGGAGACAGCCATCATGTTCCTTTCAAAATATACAGGTTTTGTAGTCTGCATTTCTCTGTTGAGGAAAGGA
Organism: Peronia verruculata; assembly: GCA_038406235.1. Lineage (NCBI taxonomy): Eukaryota > Metazoa > Mollusca > Gastropoda > Systellommatophora > Onchidiidae > Peronia > Peronia verruculata. The sequence continues at coordinate 2,575 of JBCAUA010183491.1, read as the reverse complement.
AAAATGCATAATCGGTTATGGTTTTTATAAGCTATTCAACCTCCTGTAGTGGTGGTTATCTCAGCTTTCCACAAGCGTGGTCAAGAAATAACATAACACTATTTCAGTTTAGTGGTCACTAGTTAGCAAATATCAGTGGTTTTACCAGAAGAAAACAACCAAAATGAGCATCAGGACGATTTTGGCAGTGACAAAGTTTATAACTGAAGAAAAATCAAATCTGCAGTTTTCTGTGAGTCACTCGAACGCCCTGAGACTCCTCAGCTCCTTCCCCCACCCTTTCTTTTTTTAACTCTTTCTTCCTCCCCCTCCCCCCCTCCCCTCTTAGCGTTTCCTGAGCCGACTCACATGGCCGTGGTTAGTGGCTCGGGCAGGCTGAGGACGGCCCCGATGTCGCCGTGTGTTTGCCGAAGTTTGCTCGGCTGTGTATCTCCTCTGTCTCCGCGCGTTACTTCCGCCACGTGCTTCACTGCACAACTTACCGAACACGGGCCATGATTGTGTCTCTTTTATCCTTGTCTCGACACTATCCCGAAATCTGGTCTGAATGTGACCGGGGCGGCTTTTGGCTACCATATTAACAAAAAAACTGCTGAGTTTACTTTGGGATTCCATTGTCTTTCTTTTCTCTATCCCCTTTTTCCTGATTTCACCCTGCTCCATATTTCTTCCCTCTTTGCTTCTCCCCCGTCAGGAGGCCAGAGGTATATAGGTAGGCTCCCTGCTCCCACCTGCAGGTGGTGTAAGCCCGCTGTCGGTGGGGTGTCTCCCATGGAGTGCTGTCCTCGACATTCCAGGGGTGATATCTCTTTTGTCCCTCCTGTCTTCTGTCCCGCTCTCTTTCCTCTCTTCTTCTTGACATGTGGACGTAATCCGTGTTTGGCACAATATAACCGTGATCGTGCTGATTTGCCATGAAAAACAAACAAACAAACAAACCGTTCCCTCATCTCTACCCCCCCCCCCCTTTTTTTAACCCCCCCCCTCTCAGTTTGACAGAATGTCACATAATATCTGCGTATCTAGATCATGTTCAATTACATGTATGTCAAACTCGAATGAGCTATTTCAAAATAAGTCACATGACCGAGGAAACATCTCTCAAAATTAATGTGGCTTTGTTTATATGTTGGGACATGTCTGAAAGTTACGTTCTATAAATGTCTTTCAACCTCCTGGTGGAGGTTATCTCGACGGTATGTTGGAAAGCGATACATTGCTGCAGTCCAATATGGCTAGATCCGCAGGGTTTGTAATCGATTTCAAGATCTACATCGCCCACGTGCGCCTGCCTTTACCACCTGTGGGTTGTCATTTGGATGTCAATTACGCGAGATAGCCATGTGAAATGTCACCGGCTTTGCGAGGAATGTCCGTCACCTCACGTAGTCCGGGGCGCTCTGCACTGCATGAACCGCAGGTTGACAATCCTTGCCCTGCAATTTATTTTCGTGTCACAGTGATCATTTTGAAGATCTCGTTGTATGTTGAATTGTCATTGTAACTTTTATTACCACAACATAAATTATGTCAGCTCTTCTTTGAAAGTATCACAGTTTATGTTTTATATTTGGCCCTGATTTACAAATTATTGTTATACAAACATTAGGTAGCTCTGATGATAATTATATACCCCAGTTTATTGGAACCTTTTCACATCAGCTCCATCTGCATTAAGTAGAAGTAGCCAACATGTTTGTTTCATTTTACCAGCCATTATCCTTGAGGCAGCTTGAACACCCCCGACCCCCCCCGTCCCCGCGGGGGCCATACAAATGTATCGCTTTCCAACATACCGTGTTTATAAGTAGGTTCTCTCCTCCCACCTGCAGGTGGTATAAGCCCGACATTGGTGGGGTGTCTCATATGGAGTGCCATCCTCCATTCCAGGAGTGACATCTCTCTCACTCTCTCTCCTTGCTCCTGTCTTCTATCCCACTTTCTTTCCTCTCTTCTTCTTGACGTGTAAACATATCTTACCGTGTCTATCTGACACGATATAACCGTAATCGTGCTGATGTATCGTTAAATCCCGACACAAACAAACAAACAAACAAACAAGCAGTTTGGAATATTAACCACAGGAGGTCGCTTGTAACTGCAGCATTATTCAGTGTATTATATCAGCCCGACGTCTAGCCTTCTCGGATAAGGGCAAATCTGGCTTCCTCTGAGTAGGGAAGCCCGACGTCTGGCCTCTAGGATAAGGGCGAATATATTTTGGAGGTCCCGTGTGTGCGTTAAGCACGTTAAAGAGCCCTTGGCAGTTCATAATCGAAGAAAGAGTAGGCTGCATGCCGCTGCCTGGGCAAAATTTCCAAATTTCTAGGCATAAAAATTCTCACCAAAATGAGGAAGCCACTTAAAGCCAAGATCATTCTGTCGAGATTAACTTCCACTAGGAGGTTGAAAGACGGATTGCAGAATGTAGAGATCATTCTACTGTCTCAAGATTGAAAAGCTTGCATAGTACATTGTATGTACTACAAGAGGTCAGTCTCAGCAGCCAGTCTTGAACCCCGGCCGGATGCACCCCCCCCCCCTTGCCCACCACTTTCCTGTTGTCAAAAGACTG
>JBCAUA010183380.1:7500-21556 GCA_038406235.1 Peronia verruculata | reverse complement strand
TGGGATATCTACATTTCAAGGCCACCTACAACAATAACCATGAGTTGAACTATCTTTTCCTTTTAAGGTAATATACCTGGCATCTTAAGGTACTGATCTAGTATGTTTGCAGATCTGTTTAAGGCTGTTAAAGAATTGCCCTATGTGTGACAATTTTATGGTCGACCTTTTGAGAATGGCTCATATTCTCCTTTGCAAAGGCTATTTGTCCCAGAATTAGTTTGATGAAGTGTACAGCAGAGTTTAATTTGCTCTCTTCATCTTTCAAATGAAGATTGTTTTTGACTAGTATTGTACTTCCCTTTGCTAGGCATAAGGGGTGTTGATGAAGTACTGCAATAAGGGAAAAAAATCACTTTTCCGTTTTTTGTTCAAAACATACACCATGAATAATTCTCAAAATTCATGGTGTAAGGAAAATTTTTTCATCCCATTGCATGTCTTCTTCATGGTCAACCTTTCTGAATAAAAGAAGAAAAGAGATTTCTTTGTTCTTCACAATAATTGTTCAACATGTTTTCTATCTAACAAAAAGAAGTAACAAGACTAGTCAAAAAACACTGTGACGTTACACATGAAAACAACATAAAGTTATAGGCTGCATTACGAAGGGTGCTTAATAGCACTTATAAAAAAAAATGCATTTGTAATTTTAGTCTCAACAGCATAGCCAATAAAAGACTGAAGAATTGCCCCTTGCCATAACAACCAAATCAACATCTAGGAAAATATCTGATATCAATATCTATTGATGATAAAGTCTCTAGTGCTCTACTTTTTGTCCTGAAATCACGTCAAGCGATCGCGAGTTATGACCATTTTGAAGTATTTTTCGACTCAGACAGCCAATTTTTTGTTTCAGGTTAGAAAAGGTTGAATTTTCATTTTGTGGAAATAAAAATAAAAAAATTTTCACATCTCAGTTAGAAAATAGTCAAAAATAGCTGAAACTCAAAATTGCCCAGTGCGACTTCCGACTCATTTGCCCTGGGCACAAGGCATTTGCACTGCATTAGAGAAGGCTAGCTCTCAGGCTTCCCTACCCAGGAAACCAGTGGATAGTTGAGTCAATGCCAAATGCGGGTTTTTGATCTTTGTGTCCTTTTATCCCTCAATGGAGGACCCCTGAGTCAAACTTAGGAACAATCTCTTCAGGGAACAATAACCCTCAAGTAAATCAATGTCTACCGCACTGGTTCCTAACTTAGGTTCCACTAAACGTCACGGGTTCAGTGAATGAGTGTTAGGGGTTCAGGAGAGGTTAATACACATCTATCTGTTGAATCTGAACAAAAAATCTAATGTTATTTTTCCAATTATGAAGGTTCAGTGAATGCATATGCGACTTGCCAGTTTCAGTATCTTCCTACAGTGAAGAACCACTGGTCTAAAGAAATATTCTATAGGCACTATTCTTTAAACACCAAATTAGTTTTTAAATAATGAAACTTCTTTATTGCTCCTCATTCCATCCATTTTCAAACAGCGTATATCACATATTTTTGCAAGCAAAGTTATGTATTACTGGTACTTTCTTCAGTGGGGTCTTGTACTAAATCATTGTACAATTCAATGGACAAGAAGAGGTTTTATGTCTCACTTAACAAGGTTTTGATACTTAATAGTATATTTACATATTACATTTACACTGTTGTAGCTAAGCAAAAATGCAAATTTCACTTGGATTTTAATTTTGGTGAGATTTTTTCAGTGTTCTTATATCATATGATTTTTGTGTGTTTTTATACAGAGATCTGTCAATAGATCACATTTTGTGTTCATCTGCGTACATGTATGCCATTTCTGTCTTAGCAAAAACAGCATTTATACCTTCCTCCGGGACTTGGCAGGTGGATAAGCATCTAGTGTAGTGGCAACAAAGTGACTCATCCTACCGACAGAGTACACATCTTCCCTGACATCCAAGCCTTGCAGCAAAGCATGAAGTCCACTCGCCAACAGCTAGATCAGATCAAATCAAATCAAATACATGTAAATTAATTGTTGAGATTATGCAAGTACTTTTGTTTGATCCTCTGTTCCATATTTTTAAGTAAGACTGGACATCTCAAGAGAAAATATAACAGAGGTCATATCTTTTGAACACAGGTAATCTGAAATTATTTAAATTTCGATTTTAATGGAGGAAAAACAATAACAACAAAAAACAACAATAATTTGAAGTTTTTATGTGACTTCCCACTGTTAAACTTTCAACTTTAATTTGCTTGACCCTGATCTGGACTCATGATCAGATTTGCAAAAAAAAATAGGCAACAAAAAAAGGTAAAAGCTGACAATACATAATGTCACAGAAACCACTGATTATGTAATGTCTATAAACGGCACTTTATTGTGAGCCATTATGGTTCCTGCTTTCCTTCTATGAAATAATAATACTGAATTACACGAAAGTATTGAGATCTAAAGTAATGTGCAACAATAAGTTCCTTGCACTGCGCACATTTATTTATTTATTTTTTTTTTTTGAGACAAACTTAGTGGAATTGCAGCAATATAGGCAAAGAAAGAGAGAGACAAAAATTTGTCTAGAAGAAAATAAGTGAACGTTATACATCCTAATCACGTAATCTGAACCTGTAACATGGGTCTCATGGCTTGTTGAATAAAAATTTAACATATTCCATAACTTAATAATCCTAAAAATGATATCTGAAAAATACTCCTATATTAGTCTTAACAACCGAACATATGTAGAAACTGAAAAAATAATTTTAGAAATTAAATACAAAACTGAAGGATGAATTCATTAGATCCATTCTGAATATCAGATTAGGAAGGGTAAATTTCAAATAAGCGACGTGTTAGCTCAGTGATTTGTGCTGCAGCCTTTGAAAGCAGAGGCGGGTGGCTCGAATCGCAACAGTTGCATGTTGTATCCTTAGGAAAGATACTTAACACACAATTTTCCTCAGCCCACCCATCTGTAAAACAGGTACCCGATGTATATCGGGGGAAATACAGTGGCGCTGCACTGCGGTGACGCGGTCTGAAATGGCCAAGCCAGTTTCCTCTCTTGGGGGTCAAGGGATGGCACTTTTACTTTATTTTACTTTTAATATTTACACACTGTCTTTAGGACGTATACCTTAGGCCTTGAAGATGAGACAACTATTTTTGGATTACAATCTAATTCTTTCTTATTTGTTGTCTTCGCTGCTACAATGAGGTGTTCGGATAAGATTTTACATAAGATAAAAAGAGAGCAGATGAGGACACAGAGCTTGGGTTGAGACAAAATAAAGCAAAAAAATCTCATTTTGCCACCTAAGACAGGAAGAAAGAAAGAAAGAAGAAAGAAAGAAGGAAAGAAAGAAAGAAAGAGAGAAGAAAGAAAGAAAGAAAGAAAGAAAAAGAAAAAAGAAAGAAAAGAAAAGATAGAAAGAAAGAAAGAAAGAAAGAAAGAAAGATAGAAAGACAGAAAGAAAGAAAGAAAGAAAGAAAGAAAGAAAGAAAGAAAGAAAGAAAGAAACATATTTTTTTAATTACAAAATATTTTCAAAAACTCATTTGACAGTTAAAGAGACACAACCAGGCAACCTTACATTTCACACCGACATGCTTAACCATTTCACTGTCACCACCATTTAACAACAGACGTGCCGAAGTTCTCACTTGCACGGACGGTGATTTCAGTATCGATACCCCAAATAACAAAACCCACAGATGTAAGTAGTACGGCCAGAAACTAGTTTAGCTTGAGCAGTTCATAAACGTTAAGCTCGCCAGGAAAACATTATTTCAGTATCGATACCGCGACAGGCCATTTACCTCAAAGATTACAAGGTAATATAACGATAAGGTAAACAATATGACGCTGTCTCATTTTACTTATACACTCTGAATAACTTACAAAACTCTCAGCTCAAACTACAAGAGTTCATTGTCAACATCAATATCAACTGAGTATTCGATATATCAATAAACGAATGTACCTAATCAAGGTATTCAACAAAAAGGCATCACTTCCTGACATTAGACTAGAAATATTATGACAGAAACACAACACAAACCACAGCGACCTGACCCTTCTGTTTGAAATGGTTGAGGCAAAGTATAAATAAATAAATAAATTAAATAAATAAATGTATAAACAAATTAATTAATTCATTAATTAAAAGACAGACAGGCAGACAGGTAGGTAGATAGGTAGGTAGGTAGGTAGGTAGGCAGGCAGGCAGGCAGGCAGGCAGGCAGGCAGGCAGGCAGGCAGGCAGGTAAACAATGAGAATACACCATAGCCATCTTAGAAGAAATACCGTTCAGCCTCGGGGTGATGCACTAAGCTTAAGATTATTGATAGTACCCGTAGTTAGAATGTCACAGTGGTCCTCCCTTTCACCTTTCAAATCCTGTTATTATTATGTCTATGACATGTTTATGTGCGCTGAGGATTGAGGGTTGACATGGGCTGCGTCGTGCATGACATTTGACATGATTTGCATCATGTACCCAGTGAATGCTCTAAGACAGACAAAAGTGTCTTAAAAAAAAAAAAATGGGAGTGGGATCCGAGGGAAAGGAAAAAGCGGGGGAAGGTTTGGGGGGGGGGGAGGATTGTAATCAGTAATGTAGGTCTACTTGACTCAAGATAGCATGCGGTTGCTTGCCAGGGAATATGGACAAAGGTAAAATTGGACAGGAAAACCCAGTGATCTCTCTCTCTTTCTCTCTCTCTATCTCTCTCTTTCTCTCTATCTCTCTCTTTCTCTTTCTCTCTGTTCTACGTGAAATATAAGCTTTACTGTGAAGTCAACTTTCATTTTTAAATGTTCCTTGTCTTTCTTGGGAAATAAATGCCATAACAACAGTTACAAGGGTAATCCAGTTATGCACAGTACACAGTTGTGTTCACACTGGCTACTATAGAAAGTAAAATTTCCAAAAATCAAGATTTTGTATAGAACCATTTTGAAATCCGTCATTTAGGCTTACACGTTTATTTTTAAAATTAAATTTGAAATGATTCCATGGTATACACGCTAAAAGTTATGGATGTAGTATTATAATAATATATTATTTACCGTGAAAAATAAAAGCAGGATTAAGTTGACACTGGTTTACACTCTGCGACTTTAACAGACTGGTATAACCCATGTTGAAAATGGTGGATGCTACATAGCTTTATTGTGTGTTTGTATCCAATAAATTAATATAATATAAAACACAGGCTTACTGTTCTTTCTTATCTCTCTCTTTTATTCTTCTTTCATCTCTCTCTCTTCCCCCTCTTCTTTCTTTGTGTATTGTATGTGTGCTTGTGAGTTACTGCATGTGTATTTTTTGTGTCGATTGCTTTTAAGTAAACTAGTAGATAACCCACGGCCTTCGTGGGAGATTATTTAAATATTTGTCAAACCGATGCTGCAAGTGAACACCAAGCGTGCGCAGTTCAGTGTAGTTTGGATTGGTACCAGTCTCTGATGTTACATAGATAAAACGACACCATGTTTAGTGTTTAGAATCTAGAACGCGTCACTCAGGTGAACATACAGTTCGGATATCTTGGGTTTACTTTTCATATCGCTTCTTTCGAATAGCGTCAAACATAGTAAGCTTTTTTCGGCTTTATATAAGTGGAAATATAGATCTTTATGCAACAATTTTGTGTGCCAAATTTCATGACTACATTCAGAAGTTTTTGGGGTCCATAAACTTTTTATGGGTTTTGTTGCAGATTTATGGTATAGATGCGAAATCCATAACATAGTCACCATAAAATTAATGGGCGTGAAATATTCTGTTCCTCAAGCCGTGGTTATTCATGCGTTGAAAGAACTGACATTAAGGTCGCCAAAAAACTTCCGCTAAGTTATGAATGTTATGGCCTATTTCTACAGCCAGTACAACAGATTTGACGAGTCCACGACTTAAATGCGTTTTAATTCGACTTCATTTGGACCGTAGGACTAAAATGTAAGTCAGTGTGTTGTTTAGTCTATGTTCACGGTGGAAAATTTCTGCGAAAGGCTTCCTCCCGTGTTCCCAAAATGTGAACGAGAAGCTATGTAATTAATGTACTTCTCTAACCGAATTCGTTTACACTACAGAGTAAACAACGAGAGACGGGTACGTGGCATGAGGTGGAGGAAAGTGAGGCGGGGTGAAAGGTCAGGTGACGTAATTTAGTTCATAGATTGGCGTTGTCTGTTTATGTCAATATATCGGTGAATGTTGATCGAGCACAAAACGCAGCGCTGGCTAGATCCAGTTTACGACATCCACTGGCGCTGTTCTGTATTGTTGGGGCTAGTACTAATAGTTAGGACGAGACAGAGAGAAACTGTTACTACTGTCATCTAACAGTTAGGCGGCTGTCGGTACAGGTACGAAGTATCACTACTGCAATGCGCAACAGGACGAACCTAGATACAGGTAAAAAAGGTAAAAGACCTCAGAGGCAACAAACCGGAACCAGGCAGTCATGCTGGCCAGATTAGTCATTGTTTTTACTGGCTCTGGGAACGAATGACAATAGCGTGATGTCATGGCCTGCTGTCGCGTCTTCTCTATATGTTTCGTCGTTTTGCTTTCGTTGTTTGCTGTTGTCGTCGTTGTCGTCGTCGTCGTCGTTGTTGTTGTTGTTGTTGTTGTAGTCGTTGAATTTGAAGAAAGTATCGTTTGATTCACTTGGCACATTCTTCGAATCAGTTTGTTACTTTTAGTTAATACTGAAGGTGGTGATATTTTGCCCGAGAAATTTTGATGGCGTTACATTTCAAGTAACCCGAACAGCTTTGTCTGAATTGTGAGAACAGTAAGACTGCACCCGTCACATCATACAGATAAAGTAAACTGGCTTCATTCCAAAAAAAAAAAAAAAGAGAATAATTCATGTTCGACTAAGGAAAAACCTGGAAATCCCGGGCGGGCTGTTTGTACCCCTTGCTAAAAATAGAACACTCACTGTTGCCACTCCACCACGAGATATGTGAACAGTTGTCATCGATCCCGTGCATTTTTATGTGTTTTTCTATGAGTGTGAACAGTTTTAAGTACTGTTTGTACCCCTAGCCTACTAAAATTAAACGGGGATTTCCAGCCGTTGGCTTGGTCGAAACAAATCTATTATAGAGTATTTTAACCCTGAATTACACGAGTAGGCATTCAATCGGAAGTCCCCTGTGTCACAAGGAGAATCGGCATGTTTGTTTTCCCATATCCCCCCCCCCCCCCGGTTTCTCACCTGTGTTTAGTTCCTTATACGGTAAACAACATTACAGTGGTTTTTATTGTTCCGCTTGGAACCGGCATGATCTGCTGAGCCAGTGATGATAGACCTACTAATGTACTATCAACAGCAGCACCTCAATCCTGGTAGCCGGTTACATTACATTGGTGGTTGCAAAGCTGCACGAAGCCATGTAGCAGCGGATCTCTCCCACCTTGAAATCATACTGCAAGCGGGTCTAGTGTTCTTAATGCTATGTAGCACCTAGTTTTAAATGTAGTGCAGTTTTAACAATCGGTACGTGCCTTTTGAACATTCAGGGTGACGTCTCTGTTCCTGTCTGTAATGTTAGTACGGTAGTCAGCTTTGTACACGTAATTCGTTACAATTACAAGCGGAACTGAAATTTAATATTGCGTCGTGAGATATGCGTATATAATACATATATACAGTGACACGCGGATTGGTTATTGCAGTGATAAACGACTAGATCTCTAGATCTAGGCAGGTAGATTGCATAATGACGTTACCAGGCCCCACCGATAAAAAGTAGTCCTACATAAAAAAAATAACGGTAATTGTTTTGTTTGCTCATGAAGTACACCTGAACCAGTCTTTTCAGCCTGGACCAGATGTTGCTAGTTATCGTATTCCCTTTCTTCCCCTCCCGCCCTCCTGTTGGACCCCCCCCCCCCTTCCCCCCTCTTTTTTTTCCTCTTCATACGATCTGTATGACCTAGATCATGAAAGAGAGGGGAAAGGAACAAGATAAGTGAGTGGAAACACACACATCTTTTTCTCAACACGTTTTTTTTCACGGGGCAAATGCAAAAACTACACGATCGTCAGTGTCTAAAATAAGATAAGATAAGATAAGATGAACTTTATTTATCCTCAAAAGACAATTCATTTCGTTGTTCATGAGAAATGATATTATATATTTATCATGAAAGCATAATGCTTCCACACATATGACCGTCGAGATAACCTCCTCTAGGAGGTTTAAAGACGTATTACAGAACGTAAAACACACACACACACACACACACACACACACACACACACACACACACACACACACGAGAGAGAGAGAGAAAGAGAGAGAGAGAGAAATCTTAAGTATCACGAATGGCAGGCATCTCCGGCCAAAGACAGTGAACAAAAAATACACACAAACAAAACAAACAAACAAACAAAAAAGACAAGAATTATCTTTGAAGGCCTATTTTGTCCAGACATATTATGGCAACTATTCTACTCACTGTGTTACGCATATTGGTCTCCAAAATGGTGAATGGGAACGCTGACATGTTAACGATGTAATATTTGTAATTTGACACGATGGTGTGTGCAGGCCTGGAGAGTAATGAACAGTGTTGAGAAAATTGTGTTTTCTGAGAAGCCAGTCATTCTTAGAAAGGGTTGGTTTGTGCAGGTTTCTTTCTGACGTCAAAAAAAAAAGGGATGCTTAATTTCAGTCAAACATAGCGACACTCCACTTTTTAAAATGTGGGACTCGATGATGACTGGCTGACTACGTTACTCAGTGTGTGACTGACTGCATTGAGGGCCTCAAATAAAGCAAAATTTCGACCCCACTTGAGTTGAAATGAAGTTACATCGATTGACCTATGACTTTGTCAAGATTCACGGGTCACGACAAAACACTGGTATTCCAACATTAGATCTAAGTTTTGTGGGCCTGTATTGGATATTCTGGGAAGAAATTGCTGAAGTCATAGAAAAGTAATACTAGAGTGTAGATCTAGATCTAGATTTAAACAGCTCAATTTTTTTTTTTTTTTACCGAACAAAACAGGCTCGTAAATAACCAAGTTATTTCTCATCAAAATAGGATTATTACTTGGGCAGTACCTGTACCAACATAGCTTGTTAGCTCACGAAAAAACGAGTCTTTCAATGATAATTGTGCCATGCCATGGGAGAACCTGCCTCCGTTGACCTCCACCATAGCGGGTCATGAGGTCATGATGAATAGTGAATGACGTAGTAACTTTTTAAATTTTCTTGTTCACACCATAACAACTCTCTCTCTCTCTCCCCCCCCCCCCTTCTCATTTCCACCGATTTCTAGCCTCGCGCAGCACACGGCGGATTCGGTACGAGCCAGCCACACGCCATGTCGTCGCGCGCTGGCCTCTCGTCTGCCGAGTTGAAGTTTGCGTACCGAAACAGAGCAGACGATAAACTAGAACACACCGCGCAGAGCGACGAGCCGATTACTTAATAGCGGGGAAGCTTGGAGTGAACTTGAGACTCGGCAAATAACTACTTTAGTTCCCTCAGCTTTGTTCGCGTGTCTATTGTGAATTCTTGGCAAGTGATGGATAGTCCGTCCTGTATGTGCTCAACATCAGTGTGGTTAAAGAGGCGATGACCACGTGAAGGCCAGACAAAATCTAGACTAAAGATCTACATTAGGTTTTGTGAATACATTCGAGGGATTGTTGCGGTTTTCTACCTGTGGTTGCCAAATCTTTCCACAGGCTATTCGTGATGGTTAACACAGCCAACAGGTCAGTTTCTGTACTTGTATGTAGATCTATACCTTGTACTCGACGTGTTGAAGAGTTCACTAATATGGTCAGAAAATAAAGTGATCTAGAGCTCTCGATTTTAAAAAATATTTCTATATGCAACACAAGAAAGAAGAATCTAGATCTAGAGTCTAGATGTGTGATGTGTAAATTCATTGGACTTCCGCAAACAAAAAGATGCAGGCGTCTACCTTACTTTGTTTGTGTCGGGGTCAAAGGTCAGGGGTGGAGCTGGTTAAATTCAACGGGATTCCATAGCCAACATTTAATTTAATATTCTAAATAAATGTGCGTGTAAGTTTGAATTTATGTTTATCTCCTTCGTATTATATCATTTTGTTGTTTTCTGTTTTCGTCTTGTTGTTATTAGTCTATCAACTTCTTAGATCTATGCCAACGCTGCCACCTGTCGCAGCTGTTGTCCAAGGTTGAAGTCCTGTGTTTCACCAGTTTTTGGAAGGCAACAGTTTGTATTTTGCAGACTGTGCCTATAGTCGATGTGTTGGAATCAAGGCACTCTAAACTCTAGTTAGAGGGCCCAGGTTGGAATCGGTGCTCGTTACCTGCAGCAAACAGTAATGTATTTATAATGGGCGCCATGCAACAATGATTTCTGTTTTTGATGACTGTAAATTGCTGGATTAGGCCATTTAGGGTCTGACGTTTTGGAAATAGGCCAGAGTATGAAAAGTACATGAAGATCTAGATCTAGTTACGATCACATCAGAGAAGGTTTGGAGGAGGAAAACGTTGTGCTTGTACTAATTGCAACACAGCATCAGATTGCATAAAATCATTTAATGGCTGGTGTGGCGTCTTTTCCGAGTTGGATGTTGTCTTTGGGGTTTTCAGTCGATACCCGCGTCGTTGTGTGCTGACAGTGGGCTAATTTGAAACGATAAAAGCCCGCCCCTGGCCGAGGTGCATTGGCCGAGAGAGGGGGAGAGGGGTGGTGTGTCGTGTTTGTTGCTGAGATAAGTTCAAGGACACGACAGTGAAGAGAAGTTTGTCGTCTGTATCAGTAGATCGTCAATGGGCAGCCATTTGGCCTAAGTCATTGTTCCTAGCTTTGAGATATTCAATAAAAACGTGAACTGTTAACAGGCAGCTGCGACTTAGGCCAAGACTTTTGGCAAAAGAACAAAACTTTCATTGCGATTTGTTTGCTAGGGCATTTTAATGAACTCAAGACTGACATATATTATAAAGAGGGAAAAAAGAAATTTTATCTATTTGATAATTCAGTTTTGGATTAAAAGTCTGACTTCGGCCAGCCCCTTGACGAGATTCTAGGTCAGTTAAATAGCAAGCCGTGGTCATACAGTTAAATAAGCACAGTTGTTTGCTATTTCTGAATCGAAAGTGAACCTGATGGTAGTTCAAGAAATTACTAATAATAGTCCTTTGAAAATACCCCCGCCTACCTGAAAGTTGTTTTTAGTTTCCTTTAACTATGATGTCTTCGAAGCAGTCAAAGGTACACGCAAAAGGTTTACTTAAAGCCTCAGGAGAGACGGTTGCTCTTTTTGTGTAAGTTAGAAGGCCTGTTATCAAAACATTCAGTCATGAAAGATTGTGTAATAGTGTTAGCCTTTTTGTTTGAAATTCTCAGTCATAACCTTTGTTTGTAATTCATAAACAGATAGAAAGTCTGATAAGAATTGTATACACCCTTCGAGTCATATAGCATAAAGTTTAGTGATTCAAAGATGTTCTAGCTGGATATTGTTAATCTGACCATGAGATATTTGGATCGTCTTTCTTAGCCAACAGTTTACCACAGAGAAAAACGTGCATAATTTTCTTGAACATAAAAGAACGAGTTTGGTTCAGTGCATGTGAACTTTGCAAGCCAATGCCGCAGCTGTAATTTTGAAATCACTATCCAGGTCGAGCCAAAGCAACCTGGAACGAAAGCGCTCGAAGCAGGTCATAAACACCAGACTAGCTTCTTCAGTATCGAGCCAAAATGTATAAAAGTCAAATTGACCCGGTTTCGATTGTGTTTCCTCAGTGTGGCGAATAAAACCACGATTTGGTAAAGTCGCTGCACTATGGCTCCCGTTTAATGTTGGATTTACTAACACTAAAAGTTTATTGTGTGCTTTCTTTGCTTACAGTACATGTACACCCTTGCTCTTCTCCCTCCCCATCCTTCGTCATACGTTTTCCATTCCCCTCATTTAGATGAATTTTTATCTGCTAGTGCTACTCCCTCATTCCATCCTTTCCCCACAAGCCACGCACTCACCGTTCTCTCTCCACACATAATTATATTACATGTTTGAATATGTTTAGTATAAATATCTGTCTGTCTGTCTATCTGTCTTTCTCAATCTTGTCTATCTATCTGTCTGTCTATCTGTCTGTCTATCTGTCTGTCTATCTGTCTGTCTATCTATCTATCTATCTGTCTGTCTGTCTGTCTGTCTGTCTATCTATCTATCTTCACCTTTACTGTTGCATAGTATCTTTGATAAATAAGATATGGCCAGCTACGAGCATTTTTTTTTTCTGCCCCAGCTGCCTAGATTATTATTTTCGCCGCATTGCATGACTTGGCATTAGACCTCTTTACATTTGCATGGATGAATGCACCTCTCCGCTACCTGCAAAGGAGGTTATTTTGACTCTGAGAGTGCAGGACACGCCACTCGACCATGACAGGGCCAGGCGACGTTATTATGATACACAGCTGGGGACTGACGTCACTCTGCAGCGAATGTCTGTGGGCCTTTATCTAGCAATCACAACCTAATCGAAACGTTGGCTAGTCTGGCGGGGCCTTTATTTACCATACTAAGTTTGCTGAAAAAAAAAAAAACTCCTGATGGTCTCTTGTGAAAATATGGTACGTTTCTGGCTTAGAATGGCAGACACAGAGGATGTGGGTGACCTCTACAACGACCAAACTGAGAGGAAAGGGGGGGGGGGGGGGAGATTTTTATGTGTGCTTCGGACAACAAAGACAGACAAATAATACAGCAGTGATGAAGGTTATTATAATGGAGTACCTGTGGATAGATAGAACTTCCAACATGAAGTGAAAGAAGATTAATAGGACATAGCAACTCGCATGTAAGGAGAGAATGAAGAAAGGATGACAGGATGAGAGACGGTATAAAAGTATCAAAGAATGAAATGAACGCTGAGGGGTTGGAGGAATGCCAAGGGAGAGAGGCGGAGTGAAACGGGGGAAGGAATGATAGATCGAGAGAAGAGAAGGAGAGAGAACAGTGTTCATCACCTGATGTAGAGGTATGTAGGTCAGCTGTTACCCCAAACGTAGCATTAGGCCAGGATCTCAGCCAGAAGTGACGCCATTACCTCCTTGACTATGCACAGCTCTCTGGCAAAGGGGTAGACAAAAAAAAAAAGGGGGGGGGGGGGGAAGAGGTGAAGAGAATGTCATATGCCAAAGTGCTAATTCTAGTTCTTGATTTGATTTATTCTCTTCTGCTGTATATACCTGAAAGAGGTAGATTTTGACTTTCATAGGCGCTTTTTCTTTTTCCTCTCCACTTCACTATATGATGCCAGCTTGAAGTTACACAGGTATATTTTCTCTTCTTTTCCACCTAGGATGCTGGAGCTGAAATCCATAAGATCAGTGTCTCATTTGACAGCTTTTTTTTTTTTTTTTAGTTAGGTTTTTCATTAACCTTTCAGCCCAACAAGAGGGCTATCTCAGCTATCTCTTTTTTTTCATTTTGTCCTGTTAAGCTGCAGCAGTGGTTGTCAGTACTTCCCCTCCCCCCCCCCCTTTTAAATAAAAAGAGAAAACCATATCCCCCCCCCCCCCCCCGGACGAGGATCAGCCCAAAACATGACCAAATAATAATATGTAATAATGATTATGTAATTACATATTATAATACATTCAGTAAAATGTAATTTTTTTCCTAAGTACCCAGGTGTATTACACAGTAGTCTATGAATATTTGAGCCAAAGATAAGGGAAATGCTTCGAGAGAGGTTGTGCGAATAAAAATTTCTGCATCTATTTTATTTCCCTATTCGGTGGCAGTACTTGTATCCATACAGTATAAAGGCCATATATTGATATTAAAGAAACGTACTAAGTTGTTACCGAGAGATTACTGCAATGGCGTTTGTAAGTCGTGCCAGATTCAATCTCATTTTGACTCCCCACCAAGTCTCAAGACTTGTGCATACCGAAGCAACTTGTCAACATGGACCCATATGAGTATCTCCGCTTGTTTGGTGTTTTGTTTGATTTTGTGTTGCTCAATACAAACTGCATTATTCTTCCATGAGCACTACCCATCACTGACGAGAGAGATTG
>JBCAUA010183380.1:0-5000 GCA_038406235.1 Peronia verruculata | reverse complement strand
AACACATGCTTGGTCTTGTCTTTCACTCTAATCCTCAAGCACGACGGCAGGATATTAGTTTATTGGAAAAGGAGAGGGACACAAAGGACCAGGAATACAGGTCAGGCTAACGAGTGCCAGGCAGGGGATAAAGTAACAGATCTGCTGGGCAAGGAGCAAAATGTGACATAATCTGTGCCATTTGAGCAGCCTTGAGTCATAGCTAGAAAAATGTGTCTCAGTCGTTTCCCCCTTTCTTTACTCTTTGTTCTTCGAGATAACTATACCCTAGGAGCCGGGATGTCAAATTTCCTAATTTTGTAGGATTTTCTCCTTTTCTGGCTGTTAGTAATTTCTCTGTTGGCCCCAAATCGAGTATTATTTACCATCAATGTACTTCATTTTATGTGTCGGTAAAGAATATACCAGGAACTTTTCCTACTTCTTCACGTAGACAGATTGACATCCCTGCTAGGAGGTCGAAAAGCGTAAATACAACGTAAGGTAAAGCTTCATGTAGTTCCAGCATATCAGGTGAGGAGAAACTTGCAAGGGTATGTTCGCACTGTCTGTTACCGTTAGCTTGAATGACTATTATTTTAAGGCTGGTTAGAGCTCTGCCATGCGGGTACGGTTTTGTTAAGCTTTTCAGCCCCCTGTCGTGGTGGTTGTCTCAGATGTACAAAAACGCACAAAAATTGTGTTTGCGAGTCCAGTCTTTTGATTTGCTCTGCCATCGTAAGCCGTAAGGATCGAGAATGCAGTAACTCCTTATCACAAGATGTGCGGTGGTATCTCTGGAGAACTCTGGCATGTTACTATTTTATCGCCATAAAGAGAGTTTATAAAATCATGTCTCACGATGTTTGGGTATAGCGTACGATAAGAGCTTTCTTTGTTCATGACGAGCTTGTGCGTCCTCTCCTGTCTTGGTCAGCAGGACATTGACTTCCCTTTTGTTCGCCGTTAAAGGTCACGGATTGTTTGGGCTGGCTGGCGTCGGGTCAGGACCGGACTGGACCATACCACCACCCATGACCATGGTACAAATCTGGCAGTGTTTCTGGCGATATATTTTGTATAATATAGACCTAGTTCCTAGTTAGATAAGAGCAAAGGAGGACAGATTTGCTTTTCATGCTTTGTTCAAGCATGTTCCATGTATGATTGTTACATTTTTAACACATACGTCGTTAGACATCGCATTTGTAATGCAGCTAAGTCACTGTCAGAGGGTTTCCATACTATGAAAGTTACTCTGGTTTTGAATTAGGTAACAAATAAATAAATAAATAAATAAATAAATAATATTTTTTTTATACTATTGTGAACATAGGTTTGGTGAGGTTCATTCAGCTGTTAGCATTTAGATCTTTGTTATTCTTTCGTAGCCGTTATGTATCACATTTTGATACGTATTAATCCAAGGGTATAGTGCTGCATAAATGGTTTGGGCTTCTATTGATCCATGTATATTCTTTTTGTCAATCCTAGTTTTGTTTAAAAAAAAAAACAGGTAACGTGTTTCATATCACAGCCAGATAGATCTAATCGGTACGTCACGCTGAAGAGTGTCTTTTAAATTGTTGGCAAACTTTGAAGCTGGGCCAAATTTGCACAGTGTAAACACAGGACCAGCTGCTTCCAGCGCTCGGTATGCCGTTGCTATTTTTGTGCAGTAATTTTATACAATATTTGTACATTCCTGGCTTTCCATAGTGATCCTTTCCATAGCGTATATTCTAGGAGGGTGGGCGAAAGCCGGTGCATATTTGCAGAGGTCTTCATGATTCAAAGTATATATGTTTTTTCTTTGGCAAAGCTAAAAATGGCCCCCAGAGGTTTTTATCTGGGTTTTGCGTGGCAAAGCGGCATCTTTGAGTCTCGAATCAAGAGACTTGGTCGTTTAGAAATAACTCTGGGAAATTGTGATCATGAAGATGTGTCAACCTGACAAGGGGAGACAATCTATTACTATTATTTTACGGCGAAATGCATTGTTTACCGTCACACGTGTGTGTGAGTGTGTGTGTGTGTAAGAAAGGGGGAGAGGCGAAAGATATATATATATATATATATATATATATATATATATAGAGAGAGAGAGAGAGAGAGAGAGAAAGAGCAAGAAAAAAGTAGGAGGGAGGGAGTGTGAGTAGGAACATTCCAGAAAATAGGTGAAAGTGAGAGAAAGGCAAAGAGAAAGAAGGAGAAAGAATTTTGGGATAGTGTAGTGAAATGTTAATTCTGTCGTACAGTATATAAATTATCAGTCAGGATGGACCTGCGAGGACATTCAATAATATGTAAGTAAAAAAGTAAGAGTACCATCCCTTGACCCCCCAAAAGAGGAAATTCAGACCGCGTCGCCGCAGTGCAGCGCCACTGTACTTACCCCGATATACATCAGGTACCCGTTTTACAGATGGGTGGGTTGAGGAAAAGTGTGTGTTAAGTATCTTTCCTATTCCTGAGGATACAACTTGCAACCGTTGTGATTCGAACCACCGACCTCTGCTTCCAAAGGTAGCAGCACAAATCACTGAGATAACACACCACAAAGAGCCATCAAGTAAACGGAGACTCGGCTTGTGAGGACGGAACCATAACCAGTCTTCTTATATGTCGTGAGCTCATTTTTCTGTTGCCTTATCTCCTTTCTTCACATTTTGAAAAAAAATTGATTATTTGTGTTTAGCAACTGTTTTTGTACATAGGAGATAGGACAAAATGACTTTCAAATGTTACCTGTTTGGGCAAGTGATCAGTGAAATGACTACAGTATATGGTAGATTTTCTGTTCCTTTTTACATGACATATATATCTCTCCAAATCGCCCAAAATAAATGCTGGACAACAAAGAACTGAGCTCGAGATGTGTATTTGTAACACTGTTTTTGCTTCATCAGAAATTCCAGTGCGGAAAATAACTTCTGGCCACTTCAGTGTAGTAAACACTTGAGGTCCTTAGTCTGCCCAGACACTTGAGATAGGACATGGTGAACCCCAGGTCAATTATGGCAATGTAGATGTCACAAAGAGTCATCGTTCCCCAGGTTCTCCGCCTACAGTTCACTCACTTTGCCTGTACTAGATCTAGGCATGCCTTTTTTTTCTTTCATTTCGACTCGTGAAAGTTTAATTGTTTTACCAATAATTTCAATTATTATTATTATTACTATTATTTCTAGAAAATTTCAGCTGTATGGGAATAAGGCGCCTTTGTTTGAAAACCATCTTGATGTTGAAGCAAAGACAGTATACAGGTAGTTGAATACCGACATCTCCATAAGCTCACTATTTGTGATTTTTTGAGTTATGACAAGAAATTGGGCTTTCAGTGGTTTCGAATCGCAGTTTTCTCGAAACAGTGCCAGCATCACTTAAGGCTTTAGAAGGTCGATTCCTTCTTTCTCTCTCTCTCTTCCCCCGCGCGCCCCTCCCCGGAAGTGGGATATAACTACAATGATGATATTGACAATGTCAGTGCTAAAGGGTCATGAACTAGTTGAGAAAGACGACATACTTTGACTTGACCTCTGTGCAGTTCATCGTTATGTAACCTACGAAGTGTTGTTGAGGGGCGGAGTTGCTGAAAGATATCGAATACTGGATATTACAGTGTATTAGCTGTTCTGTCTTTCGTCCTGTTCTCTCTGTCATTAGGGGTGGGGAGTGGGGAGGAAATACAGACATACACACACAAAATCACCACCACCACCTCTCCACCACCAACAGCAGCAGCAACAACAACAACAACAACAACAACAACAACAACAACAACAACAACAACAACAACAGCGGCAGCAGCATCAAATAACAAACAAGAAAACCCGCACAATAAGGACCATATTGTGTGAAGTGGATGTTGGCATGGTTGTTCCTTAGTGTCGGCCACGAAGCGGGATAGCTCTCACATATATGACAACTCACAGTAGTAAACAAACTAAACTTTCACTGGTATCTCGTAATCACAGGGAAATCCAGAACTTATTCAGTGCGTCAGCATAATCATAATTATCATAGATTTGTTCCGACCAAGCGAACGGCCGGAAATCCCCGTCCAAACTGTACACTACCATTGACATGGAGAAACATAAAACATCCAGCAAGGGACCGGTGACTGTTACCGGTACTCTTGGATCTCGTGGGTGAGCGATATCAAACATTAGCGGGTGTTCTATTTTTAGCAGGGGGTACAAACACTCCGCCGGAGATTTCCAGGTTTTTGCTGTCGAATATGAACTGTTCTAAAGGGGCACTGGGAGTGTGGAAAGCAGTGGGTGACTGACCTTACTTCTCATTCTCTATCTGTGTGTGTTTGTGTTTGTGTGTGTGTGTGTGTGTGTGTGTGAGAGAGAGAGAGAGCAGGCACAAAATATGCATGCGGTCTAACACAGCATGGTGACGCGGGCACCAAAACAAACATCATGGACAAGTGCCCTTGGGGACGGCCTCATGCACTCCTACATGACGGGATTAAGGTCTTTCTTTTACTGCGCATTTACTCAGTCCAGCCGGGCGAGATCTACATGTACTTCATATGGGAGTACGCGCGGACTGGATTGGTCGAATCGATACACATAGTGTGTGTAGGATTTGTTTGAGAGAACGAACGAAGAAAGGAATGTGAGAGAGAAAACAGGCGAGAGTAGAGAAGGAAGTAAGAAACTAGAGGAGAGAGTGAATGAGAGAGGAGAAAGAGTGGATGAGTCAGAGAAAGAGTGAGAGAGGGAAGAGGAAGTATGGACGAAAAAAGACATGGAGTGATTGAGGGGAGTGAAAGAGGGACAAACAGAGTGAATGAGAGAACAGAAAAAGATTTATACGGAGTGGGGGAGAAAGGAAAGGTGTCGAAAGGGAGGGGGGAGGGGGGCGAGAAGAGAGAAGTAGCTAGTTTTATCAAGTGAAGTTCGTTGCTATAGAAAGTTAAAAGTTAAAAAAAAAAGTACCATCCCTTGACCCCCCAAGAGGGGAAATTGTCTTGGCCATTTCAGACCGCGTCGCCGCAGTGCAGCGCC
>JBCAUA010183269.1:0-16827 GCA_038406235.1 Peronia verruculata | reverse complement strand
CTGGAAAGGAAGGTGTGAGAATGTGCCGTGATGTGCATGCATACAGAATTTTGAATATGTGATAGAGACATAACCTCATCCTCCTCAAATAGTTTGACTTACCATACAGCATTTTATATGTTTTTAATTTTGGCTAGTCGGCTGTGATTTAGTTACTCGAGATTAATATTTGTCCTTTCATAAATTGCAAATATTTTAGAAACCTTAAAGAATAGTAGCTTTGAAAAATCATTAGTTAGGAACTTGATTATATGTGCAGGTTATACTAAGTTGATTCAGTTCACTGAGAGATCTTATAGTAAAGGATATGATGATGTATTGTTTAAGATGATTATATATGACTGTCGTAGAATTATTTGTAGGCATGGGTTAAGATCTGGACACTTTCTACTGTTTAAAATAATTTGTCTTTAATGTGCAATACCAGTACCACTAGTACAGTCATAGTGAGGCAAGGAGAATGTAAAAAACTGCATTTTTACCATAGTAGTCATGGTAAACATAGCGAACCCCAATTTACTGACATTTTTGTACATGTTTTGTGACATTCATTTTTATTTTTGTGACACAGATGTGTCTTGTTGAAATTATTGCAAGTTGCAAGGATGAAATCAGTACTATGTGGTTGAAGGATGGAATATCCAGAACTTTGTTTGTGTTGACCCATAGTAGATGGAGACTAGCTAGATTCAGAAGTGTCGTTTAGAGGATAAAGTGTCTAGTTGTCAGTTGTGTAGTGAATACCCAGTGAAAATTATTGGACATTTTTACTTCCTCAGGGAATATTTGCAAAACGTAAATTATCACTCATCCATCACCAGGTAAATCATGATTTACTGAATATGAAATAATCCAGAATTTTTAAAATCAGAATTTCATTGTATATGATAGTTGAACATACTCATGCCTCAGCTTTTTTTTTTATCTCTTTAACAACATTCATCTGAAACCTGTTTTTATTTGTCTCTTTATCACACCAGTGCACCAAATTTCTTAGACCTAAGAAGGGTGTTCTCATGTTCAGTCGG
Source organism: Peronia verruculata (assembly GCA_038406235.1). Lineage (NCBI taxonomy): Eukaryota > Metazoa > Mollusca > Gastropoda > Systellommatophora > Onchidiidae > Peronia > Peronia verruculata. The sequence goes on along the minus strand of JBCAUA010183269.1, from coordinate 15,799 downwards.
TTAAATTGATCACCAGAAATATTATATCCCTCTAATGCATGACTCCGTTATCATATTTTATAGCTTTTGTTTTGGTGAGGGTTGTCCATATTGAAGAAAGAGTGAAATAATTCACAGTACATTTAATAATAACATTTGTTGATTAGTTGATCCCTGTGATTGTGATATACTTCTTCGATTTATTTTAACTTGTTTTATGCATTGGCCTATTTGATGAGCACTGTCTGTTGAAACTTATCTTGGCCATTTATTGCCTTTACTTTACCACAATTTGTTATATCCCTATTTTGACACGAGATTTTTAAATGTTGAGATCTGTAAGAATTTTTGTGCCTATGTCATGGTCTACTTACTGCAGCTTGTAAACTTTGAAATGGCACATTTTGATCAAATGAATCAAACCTTTCTTCAAAACTTGTGAAATTAAAACTTTGCATGTGCACTTTTATCTTGAAAAACATATAATTAATTTTGGATTTGTCAGTTGCATTTGCGATAATGAATTTCGCTACTTGCAATCAATAAAATATGAAATCTGTGATATTTTATTGTTGTTTCTTTCTGTTCAGTAGTGACTGAAAAATGTGCAAAAATTCTCACAATGCAAGGGCATCATATTTTCTGAAGCAAAGGCTAGACTATCAAGATGTAATGTAAATGACGTTCAATCTCAGCATTGGTGCAATATGCTGATGTAAATCTCACTTGTGTTTTTACTTTTCTTTTTTTTTGTGTGTGTATATATGTTAACAGTTGTGAATTCAAGGAATAAGTGTTTCGGTTGAGCAGAAAAAAACATTCTCTACAAATAAGTTATAATTATTTAATTTGCTCATTCAGTATTTAGTACAGATTATTAGAAACTGGTATCTCTGCGGAGTAAAAGATAGTCATGATTTCTTCAGAAAATGACATGATGTTTCACTGCTGTAATGAAAATTATAAACTTCCTACTTAGTATTGAAACAGAATGTAAAAATGCACCGGTTTCTGGGCATTCAAGTGGTTGTAGATCTATTTAATACAGAAAAAGTTCAGTTTTGACAAAACTTTTACAGACAGATGCATGTCTAGTCTGATCCAGGTTGTTTCGAAATAAACTCAAGTATTAAAATTTTCTTGCCTTAATTTGTTTTTCAAGTTATACAAGAATATTGGTATACTCATTTGTTGAAACTTCATCTTTCCAGTACTTGTTTGATGAAATTACATTTGTATATTTATATAAATAACAGAGTCAACAAAAATTGTGAAACAATATGAAGGAAATCCGTTTTATAAATGTCTCTCAACCTCCTGGTGGAAGTTATCTCGAATAAAACAACAACATATATATTCCTCCTTGCGCACAACCATTCGTAAGGTGTTAAAAGAAAGCCGGTAATACATATCTATGAAAGCAAAATATGAAACATTTATTTGGTGTCCATAAAAGAAGAATGCATATTAAAATTCACGCAACAGCCAGAAAAAAATATGGGTCAAATAAATTTTGATACTCTAGGTAAAGATTATCTTGTGAATTTACAGTGATACATCCAAGTAATTTACATCTGTGAGGTATTTACAACATGCAGGTACAAAGTATATCTTGCATGCTACACTTTGTACTGGTGATTATTATATTTATAAATGCACTATCACTACCACCGGTTTTGTTCATGTTAAGAAAAAAAAAAAAGAGATAAGTTTATCTGCCGAACCAGATTATTATCACATAACCAATGGAAATCAGACACTTAAGTTTTCTTTGCTGTCCTTTAGAATATTCTGTCTTGTACTTGGCCCTTCTCTGCACAGGGCACACTCGTAAGTTGTAGATAAGTTGTCAATCAAGCTAATAGATCCCACGTACTAGCAGAAGCTATAGCTTTGTCTCTGACTGATTTAGAACCTGACGTTCCTGCACGTCTTTCCTCACTACCATGAAAAATGGACATTATAAAATTAAAAGGCCAGCTTGGTTGTAAACTTTTAAGTTGTAATTGCATGATGTGCTGCACATATTATTATTTTTAACAACTGCGACATAATTTAAATCATATATATGGTACAGTGGGTTTGAGTTTATAGTGCTGATGAGACACAACTGAATTAGTAATAATGGAATGAAAGAATGTCAGAGGTGGTGACAAAATCCATGTTGCTATTCAATGGTTTTGAATTAGATGGTTCATTCACTCACATACATTCACCACTGAATGAATTAGTACCAGTAAGTTCAAATCCTTACCAACAGTGCGTTAAAGAAAGGGATGCCAAACTTAATGGGTAAAGATTGATTGCGAAAGATCTGTACACTGCTGAGAAAGAGATCTTGACATACATGTATATCGTCACAGCTCTAAGAAAACGCCTTGAGTTATTGACATAAGTCATAGATGTCAATATCACCCTACTGAATTAGATCCAATACTTAATTCTATTGGCAATGGGAGATCATTTTGCAGATTATCTGCCCTTCCAAAAGAAGGACGGGTGTACGAGGAGATCATTTTGACCAGCATTACTACTTCCCTTTGCCAGATGCCAGAGATGTTGGGCAAACATTGTAAAAGAAAAAATCTACTTTAATTTGATTCCAAAGACTGATCATCCAAAAATTTGAAAAAAAAAATCACAGTATGAAGAAAACATTCTCTTCACATCATAATTTTGGGGGGGGAATTTTTCATGGTATATGTTTAAAGCAAAGGGCGCAAAGGTGATTTTTTTCCTCTTTACACTGCTTGTTCAATCTCTCTTTCGTCTGGTAAAGGGAAGTAATAGAACTACGCTCTCCCATTCTTAAAAAAAAAAGTCCTAAAACTCTCATGCTCAAGAATGACAAGATGCATTAGTTGCACTTTGACAAAAGTCTCATTCATGCAGTCATCTGGGAGTGGTAATGATGTCAACCATGCATCCTCCATTTGTACAAAGCCATTCTGACTTCACAAGTGTGATATCTCAATGGTACAATAGACAGGGAAACAGTTGGAAAATCACTACAATTACATGTAGGCCTACCACTATCTCTTGTTGATTCTACTAGGGTAGAGTCCAAGGATTGCCACTTAGCCCAATCTGCAGAGATCTTGTTTCATTCTATGAATAACTGCTCCTCCTAAATTCACTGGTAACACATCTCCATGACATCTAAAGCCTATAATAATATGTAGAATATAACAGTAACAGATAAAATGCCCTGCCACTGCTAAGTCATATGATGAGATTACATCTCAGCAGGTAAGCAATTTGTATTTCTTGTGTATCTTCCTCATTAACAACCCCTTTATACATAATACATAGAATGATAAAATTCTAAAAAATAATTCAACACAGAATATGTCTTGCGATCAGGGCAAATGAGTTGGAAGTCACCCCGGGCAACGAAGATATATGGCTGATTTTGGTCATTTTTAACTACATGTACTTTCCAACTAATATACTAAATTTTTTTTTTTCACAGAACGTCAATTTAACCTTTTTTTAATCTGGAAAAAAAAAAAAAGGAATTATTTTGGTATCATAGTAAAAAAAATAGTGAAAAACGGTAAAAAACGACTGTGACTTGAACTCACCTGGCGTGACTTGCGACTCATTTGCCCTGGGCGCAAGACATATGATTATGCGAAGGAAAAATAAATCTCTAAACTTAAATTCATATCGAGTGGTTAAGTTTTTATCTAAAACCCATCAGCACAAGTAGTATGCCACTTTGCACCAACTTAACACAGATTCAGCCAAGGAAGAAACAACGACAGTCAAGTGCCATTAATCTCATGAATGCGTGAAATGAGTCCAACAATTTAGTGAATTTCATTGAAAAAAACAGATCATAGGTGCTAGCTCTGAATGTGACAACTGTAATTAGATACCGTACAAAAGAATCGTAGCAAAACAAGTTTTTCGCCAGTGCATGTACACTCATCTCCTTTCCCACCTCCTATTTGTGTCCGAGCCATAGATGCTGACAGTCACACTGCAAACACAAGATAAAAGCACTGAAGATAAGAAGCTACCAAAACAAATCTTGATTATCTTATATCCACACCATACCACAATCTATGAGCAGGTCCACAGAACCATCATACTAGTCATCCAGTGGACCCCAGAAAGAATTTCCTACAATTGTGATGAATAGAAAACTGATGTGCAATGACCATGAAGCAACATCAAATAGCCTTGCTAAAATTGCCACGAGGAACACTAGATGGGAAGTGAAAAACCGATAAGCAGAAGAAAAGATGCAAAAGATGGACCGACAGAATTCAGCACTGGACGAAGAGAACAACTGCAGTGACCCCCCCCAGGCTGTGGCCCATAACCATGTCAGGCAGAGACAATTAGTGCACAGCTCATCAGGAGGGGTCTGTGACTCAAGACCAAGGACAAAGAAGAAAAAGAACAATTTAAACAGGAGAATTTGACATCGGAAGAAAGAGAAAAATTCTAAACAGGAAAATTTGACAGAAGATTCACTGCATCCTGCAAAGTAATATTTTAATAGGAAAAACCATGTCAGGACTGTCATTCTGTCGAGCAAACATCGCTGACTTATCTGTGTAAAGCTGTATAGCATTTTCCAGCTCATAATCACACTAACAAAAAGAATAACTGACATAATCTTTTTCCAATCGTGCATTTATAAACCTCCCATCTTGATACAATGATCTAGATTAAACAGTTATGTAATTTAAAAAAAAAACAACATATTCTGTGATGTTTATGAATAGTGAGTGTTTGATACAAGCTATTACATGTACTCTTTCAATGAGTTTCATTCTCACAGTCATCTGTAACATGTCCTATTTAGTATCCTATAAATGTGACTGATAATGGTGAGTTACTGAAAATCTATAGTCAAACATTTTTTCACTTCAGTAAATCAACATCACTAAGAATATACAGAAATTCAATGACAGAGAGTGAAAAATTCCTTATGCCTATGGATACTATTGCAACAACCATACTACTAATAACTATCCCGTAAATATTTGCCAAATCGATGGTAAATGCCAAGGGCCATGAGTCTACATTCCTCCAATTGATCTATTTCCCACTGCTCAGAGTTATATTCTTGAGCAATGCATGCACTAAAGACGGGCCTGAGAAAAAGTTTTGTAATGCAAAAAGACAAAAGGGTGTGGAAGCCAAGCTATTGCCATATGATTCATGAACAATTTTGGGTGCATTAAACGGCTAAAAAAGAAATTTCTTGCTCTGATATATTAGACAGTGAAACAATTAAAACACAGCTACATTCTCTGTTCACTGAAAACCTTCCAATAAAGTAGAGAACATGACTATTGAAAATGACATTGGCAAGTGAAATGTGGCAAGCACAGTCAAAAACATATAAGAGAATGAAAAAATACCTATGTAGAAGCAATATCAGCTGTCAATGTGCTTTTTTGTAAATGTACATTGGAATTATTACTTTATCTTTTTTTATTTGTCATTTTGAAATAAATATATAAACATAATTTCTTACAAAAGTGTAAGCCCAAATAGATCTATTTGTTTTATCAATTAAAAGTCAGTTTTAAAAAGTTCAGTCAATGTATGGTCATAATGGACATGGCAAAAGTTGCTCATCACATTTTGTTTTTTTCTTTGCTTGTCCACATAGATGTTACAGTAATTCCAGTTTTCACATTGCTGGTTGTTCTTATCCTATATGATGAAAATTAAATGTAATGCACTGATAATTGTATTTTGCCTTAGTAAAACAAAAGTAATACTACAGTGTCCCTGCATCTAAGTAAAAATCTTCCTCAATTAATTTTAACCAGGAATGCACTAGAAATGAGCTGAACTACAATGATGGCCACTTTAATATATGTACATGCATGCATTAATGACAATAATGCAAACAAAACCACATGCTTAACAACGACAATAACAAAAAAATAACAGCTTTAGTCAGTAATGTCCCTTGACATAATGTATTTAAGTGATTGCAGGGTTCAAAATTCTACACTAGCAATTTCTGACATTATTATGAACAATGTATATAGCCTATAAAAATTATAAATCAGAAAAAACTTTGGCTACTCTTCGTGAATACATAAAAATTATTTTTTCCTTCTAGTAAGAATTAGTGCCCTTTTTACATGTTCTGTGTTGGAATTCCATGAGGTCTTATTGGTTAACTTTTCTACACCCACAAATATACACAAACAGACATCTTGGTTACATGGGATGTCACAACCAATGGGTGGGTCAAGGTGTGTTCTTGTGGCCATGAATCGTGTCTTTGAAAGTAATCAGATGGGACAATTAAAATTTTAATTAAAGAAGGCAACCATATCTATTTGTAATAGAAAGCAAAACCAAGTTTTTATAAAAATAAAAGCTGAAATTTTGAAAAAAAACAACAACAACAAACAAATGAAAAAACATAAAAAGAAAAAGTAAACACATATATTCACAATTATTTTCGTTGAAGAAACTACCACAGTCAAACATTCTCTAGGAGTCATTTAACCAAACTGGCTAAACAATATCACATTTCTGAAAGAACCGTACAAATTTCTAAACATTCAATCAACATGTTAACAAAAAAACATCAATGTGTCAGCAAAAAGTCTGGCACAGTCATTAGAACCAGATCTGAGCAACTGATGTAATTTTTCCAAAACCAGACAAAGGTAACCAATTATGCACAGTAAACTGACACCAACAGACATAATCCTGTTAATGTATTTTCATTTCTCCTGTCCCATATGAATTCACTTAAATACACACAACACTTCGGCAAACCTGGATTTTCAAAGAGATACATAAGGACAGTCACTATTTATGGCATTATGAATGTTTGCATTTAAATAAGTTGATGTCTTTAATTACTTATTACTCAGAGACAGTAATCTCTCCAATGAATTTGTAACATAGTAATGATACACATACACAGTTTCAATCCAATGACCCCAGTGAGGCCAAACAAAGCTGAATATACTTTCAAAAACATCCAACATGAATATACAACACATGAAATGTATCAATAACCTATCATTCCACTGTCTCTTAATGAAACTTCCAGTGCACATTATTATATGACTGGATCTGTCTATTACATAGCAAGTGTGAAATGTGCTGTTTAGTAAAGGTTGACACAGTTATTCTCCAGTTAACACATATTCACCAATCACATTAAAACAGTAATAGGTTGTCATTTTATTTGCATAATGTTCCATTCCTATCTCAACCAATGAAAGGGAAATGTTCAATGAAGATTAAATCCAGATCAAGCAAGTTTTTTCACGGCAAACCTTCTATCATTTTTGTCATGATGGACTTGTTCTGAATATCCACATGGCTGAAATCAGATTCAAGAAAATGGCACAAACATATCTGATCTTTTCAACTGAAATGCAAGGAGAGTCATTCTATCTTTCTTCTTACTTTCTTAATTATTGTTGCTGTACTATGCATAGTACAATAAGTATACATAATGTACTTACCTTAGAAGTATCAAGTATTGCTGATTTGTGGCAGCCGTACTCATTACAATTTGCATGAATTAAATTTTAGTAAGAGAGAGGATATTTGTTTCATACTGCATTGCCATTTATCTACACTGTTATTTCTTGAATATGAATCAAAATCAGAGTGGAAATATTGCATTCTTGATGTTTTTTTTCTTCTGATGCCTTTAGGGTTAATCATTCACAGCAAGAAGTGTTCCACAATGTAAGGAAAGAAGCTGAGTGCCTCCCATCACATCACAGCTCAAACAGCTAAACAAACAGAAAGATCATAACTAACATCAGATCACTGCAATTTTCTGAAAGACCCAATATTGAGTATATTTTCTGTGGTTGCTCTTTAACCCTCCACATTTAATTCTTCCAGCAAGTCATCAATGAGCTTGAGTTTTTCGTTGGCTTCCTCAATTTCACTGTAGTGCATCACAAAACTGGTGATGTAGTAGCGAATTTCATCTACAATGTCAATTGTATCTGTTTCCTCTCTCTCCTTCACATTTCCAGCGTCAGCTAACACAAGTTCTCGGAAATCTTCCTGATCGATTACCTGCAATATAATGCGAGTATACCATTAGAACAAAATCTCCTATAAATGAGACACTTCAGGTAGATTACATCATGTTGCTATATGTGGTCACCTCATCTGATTCTATAATTTGATTATATAATTAAAAAATTGTTCGCCAAAGGCAAGAGAATCAGTTTAAAAAAAAAGCACAGATACCAAGAATACAATATATATTTAATTAAGAGATATAACAATTCTGGCTTTCATACAAAATCATTAAAATCTCCTATTTTTATTACATTACCACAACCGGTCCAAATGAAGCTTGATTAATTTTACAGAGTCTATGGATAGCTTGGTAAATGATGGCATTGAACTAAGTCCAAAAAGAGAAATATCAAATGCATCTAAATTTTAATCATCATTTTTTAAAATTTACACTGTTGATAACAAGTGTGAAATGTGCTGTTTAGTAAAGACTTTTTATACAGGCTTTTTAAAGAAAAAACATCCATAAACATTTATAAAAACAATTAGTGCTATGGATAAGCTGCACTTTGCAAATTAAGCCTTATGTATTATAGTTTTCAATGTCTTGTGTCAAATAAATGTGTATGCCAAAAAATAGATAAGGCCTCTAATTTAAAGATTTTTTAAAAATTCAAGACACAGAACTTCTGACATCACTATTACAGAAAACACTTTTTGTTTCGTATTGTACTGATAAGTTAATTGCAGCTATACAAAGTAAAACATATAATTCAGAATCTCCAAACCTTTGTCAGATTGTTTGCAATAAATTCTGCACAAAATGTCTCCAGCTTTGGCAAGTTGAACAATCTGGCAGTTTTGATCATTGTGACAACATTGGCAAGGTCTACATGATGCATCATGGATGTAGCACAAAGACGTTTCAGGCCAGGAAGCAGAAACATGTCAGCGTTGACTAGGACATCACCAACAATTTCTCCAGGAAGCTGTAAAAAACAATTTAGAAAAGTGCAGCAGATTATTTATGAAAAATTTCATGCACGAAATCCAGCATGTGACATAAAAGAAGTTTGACTCTTAAACTAAAATAATTACAAAAAAAAAATCATCCTCTAAGTAAACAGAGCATATAAAATAATATATTCATGTAAATGCATCCATATTCATTTTAAGTACCTGTTGGGACATTTTGTGATGTATAATATAGGATAAAATATTTATAAAATTTCACCATTACTGCTTCACTCAGGATTCTGAAGAAGAATTTTATGATCTGATGTCACCACATAAATGCATCAAAATTTCTAATTCAACAGAAACCAAGTGGGAATAATAACCAAACAAATGTAAGGTGACAAAGCAAGGAAGACAGACAAAGTGAGACAAAAACTTGAATGAAAAAGCCTTACCTCACATGAATCTGAATAGATATATGAGAGAATTCTAAGAAAGACATCCACTGATATATCATGAAGATAGACAAGAGGTGTGTTGCCACTGCACTCATTCTCTCCAAAGTGATCCTCTAGCAAAGCCTTGAAATAATCACTCCGGCCACAGAAAAATGCCTGATAGAAGAGAAACAAACCACCATAGCTCTATAATGATATAAGAATAGGCACTGACTATTTGGGCCAATTGGTGCAGCTGGAATAAGAGTCTATTTGGGCCTATTGGTGCAGCTTTATCTGTACATACATCCATAGGTAAAACTTCTACTGCACACATATAGTTACAACACAGTGCCAGGGGAAAACAGGCTCTTCTTACTACTCTCCATAAACCGATGCTCCCAAGGGCAAGTGCTTGTATGTGTGAGTCAGTAAAAAATTGTTTTGCCTTCACTATGTGATGAAACTTTTTTGTTTGCCCGTCTTTTGCCATTGCATCAACAGGCCCATAAAGTTATTCCAGTAAGGTTATACATAATGCAAGCATTTAAGAGACTTAAGATGGAAAACTACTAATGAAAAAAAAAAAAAAGAATTTTTAGGGGATGCTGATCTGATATATCTTTATGTAGAATTTAATCTCTACAGAAATAATGCATAATACTGAACATATATCAAAACCCTTGATCAAAAGGAGATCTATAAATTTAGATGAAACACAGATGAAATTTATATATATTTTGCAAATGATATGGGACCACATAATTTATGTGTAACACTACTTGAACACAACAGTTAACTCATGATCACAAATCAAAATCATATTGTACAAATTTGTACAAATATGCCATAGTCTGGAGATAAGCATGAACTATAGCAAACTATACAGGACAAAAAAAAAAAAAAAAAGCAACAACAAAAACTTACTTTGTGACATTTGAATTTGTGATTCTCTACGACAAAACAAACATCAGGATACGTCACTGGCATTGTCTCTGGTTCAAAGGGAAGTTCTCCAACAACCTGTAAAATAACAGCAAACAAAATAAGAATGAAACACTGTAGAATGCAACAAGAACCGCAAACTGGAGCTGGATGGGAGAAAATACACAAACAATGAAACTTGATGATACACAAATATTGAAACTTGACGGCAAGGAGGAGGGCTTAAAATTTCTTGAGAGGACTCATTTAAAATATGTTTTTTGACGGAGACATGGGAATAAAACCATGCAAACATGGCATATGTCAATGTTTAATCCAAAATATTCACATATTCGCCATAACAATAACTCAGATGGAAGGCAAAGACAGGTGTAAATCTATATTTTGTTACAATGTAGAGATGATGGACAACATCAGACATTTAATGGAAAGGCATTTCTGCCTTTGTGTGGTATATAAAAAGATGAACATAAATTACAGACTGTAAAATCATTTGTTTCAAAAGAGATTTAAAAAAAAAAAAAAAAAGCAAATAACTACATGACTTAATTCAATGTTTTTTCCTCCATTAAATTTATTACCATGGTCATTTGAAAACACAGTAATGACATACCCAAGATGTGAGCTCTTCTGGTAAGGCCCAATGCCCTAGCTGGGCAAGATCTCGTTGAAGGTTATCACTGCTATCAGCAGAATCTAATACCAATGTTGTGACCTTCACTCCTGGTTTGGTACTCTCTAAAAAAAAAAAAAAGAAGTTTAGAAATAAATCAATGACCTTAAATCCTATGGGAACAATACACTCCTAAATGAGGTACTTAGAGAAAAGTCACATGACTGAGGATTTTCCCTCAAATGCTGATTTGTTTAAATGTTCTGCGCATGGCATAAAGCCACATGTGAGTGATGTTTTCTCAGTCATGTGACCGATCTGAAAATATCTCATAGAACACTTCTGAGAGAAAAGACCCAGAAAGTGTATTAGTAAATGAGACCCTGGCAAAAGATCATATGATTTTGTCCTTTGAATACACACATTATGAACAGAACGTTTCCACTTCATATTCTCTCTATTCTTATTTACAGGTGGCTCAGATTTATGTCATTTCTATCTTGTGCCACATCAATTCAAAATGTTTACACTTTCCCCCTGTCAACAAAAAAAGAGAAAACAGGAAAAAAAAAAAAAAAGGTCTTACTGGTGATAATATGTGTCATCCAATGAAAGCTCAAAACCTTTTGTCACAATCTCAAATATGTCATTAATTTAAATGATAGTTTCTAACACCTTTGAATATACATACTCCCCACTTTTTACAGGAATGAAGCTCTCTAGATATTGAGTGATTACTACATTGTTGCTTCCTTTCATCAATCTGTATTTAACAAGCCAATTTCATCATCTCATGTAAGCTCAAGAAATGACAATCCTGTAATCCTACATACAAAAAAAAAATAAAAATAAATAAATAAATAAACTGCACACAACTGTTTCACATAAATGATGCATTAGGCTTTAACACATGAAGTTTTTAAAAAAAGCACATTCAAGAATTCACTTTCTCCCAAGGAAATGTGAAGAATGTTTAGATGGGAAAAAAATTGTCCTACCCCAGGATAAAGTCTTCTTCAAGCGATCTTCTATATCTGCAATGAGAGAAGTCAGTTGGCACTGCCGCGCTAATTTTATACAGCTGTCAATGAGATCCATTGAGACTTCCATATGGCCTGTTGATCAACAAAATTAAAAACTGAATATGAACAGATTTGTTCTAATGCTGATATACATTTCTTACCTCTTAAAACCTTCAAATGCTATGGTTTGACTTAAATTCAACACTTATAGGGAAGACAGCTGATGTATTACTATTTCAAGCAAATCATTGTGTATTTATAGCATTTTAATCAGGTAAAGTAGTAAAAACTTTTCAGAAACAAAAGTGTGTTTACATGTGTACAAAGAGTGTAGGTGTCAAACAATTACCACCTCTATTTATAATGCAATCTCCGCCTTCATACCAAGGAATAAAAAATAATATTAAAGCCAACCAACCTGTGTAAAGATACTGAAGAACACATCTGAATGCTGATGGAAACATCTGAAATAATCAGTATATTATGTGTATAAAACTGAGGAAAATTAAAAAGTCTTATATTCTTATTGAAAGCCCAGTTTATGAGGTAATGCGGCATGAAGAAACTTGAAGGTATTTCAAGGCTCAGATTTAGCCAGTTTACATGCATTGTGCTTGAGACTGGGTAATTGAATTTAAAGGCACATACGTGGGAAGTAAGGTAAAAATATTCAAAAGCAACGCTTTCACATAAAGACGATTAAGCGCTCAGGTGCTAAGTAAATAAATAAGATTATCAAATGGAAAGACAAACAGAAAAGATCACACAAAACAGACAAATGGTATGTCTGAAGAAAACTCACCTGAGAATGGTTAAGTTCTACAATGGCTTTGTCTTGCCACTTGGTTCTGAACATGTGGGCAAAGAATAGACAACGTGCGCTCAAGATGCAACGGTGAGCATGAAATTCTTCACCATGAACTCTGAATGTGACATCACTGTACTGCCAGTTTTCTAAGAGCCTGTGAATTCAAACATAAATAACAAACACTCAATAATCCATCAGATTTCTAATAGCTGTCAATTAGCAAACAGTAAAACAAATGCTTGTCATACACATTTCTAACAACCTGTGTGTTTAAAAATGCACAGCAAACACTTCCTTGCTGTCAGTATTCTCAGTCTGTAAGTTCAGAAATAAACTGTAATGATAAACATCTCATCTAACTACAGTATAATATATCAATGTCTGTATCAGCAAAATGTCAATTATATGAAGCTGTATTAATAAAACCATTAACAAAAGTAAAAGATTCTATCTATCCAAACATTAAAAACAAATACTTTCAATGATATTTTTAACAGCCTTGTGCTAAAACTTCCAAACAAATGTCAAATATCAACATTTTCAGTTCGTCTCGACTATTTATATGATTCAAACTAAATTTAAATATAGTGTGCAATTTACGTTATATTACATTATTTTGGGGGCTCCATTGTTCTTTTTTTTTAAAGTTGCAATCATGATGTGATATATTCTTAGTTTCTACTTGATGTTCAAAGGATTTATCATCAATATCATGGGCAAAGAAACACAACTGACCTACAGAAATGAACAATCTTTCTCTGAGAATCCTCCTTTCTGATTTTGCCAAATTCTGTCTTTGCTTCTTTTGTAATAAAATTTGTTAGGTTTTGAAGTTTTTTAAAAAAATAATATTTCTCTGTGTTCCTTAAGCATGCTTGCATTACTATGAATAGAAGGCAGTGAGAGCACAATGCTATACTATTATCGCCCAATAACAAGTAACTATATAGCACAAACCTGCGTAAAAATTCTTCATACAGATCTCTTCTGATGGTTCTTGATGAAATCACACGATAGCTTTTCAGGAGATTTCTGATATCATTAGTTAGGGCACCATAAAGACAGCGTTCACCATCAAATGTGTTTGCTTCACACTTTGCACCTGGTTAGGATGGAAGCCAGTTTTTAAAATAGGTTTCTTTTCTCCACTGCCTTCAATGATAACACCACAGACAAGAGTATAATCAAGCCACATAATAAATCTGACAACAAAAAATTTCAAGAGAACAAAAAAAAAACAAAAAACCAATAAACAAACAACAGAGATAGAAACTTAAATCATAAGAGTAAATTAACTATACACAGTTATTTCTCTTTTCAAATGAAAAATATGGAAAATACTGTAAGAACTACACTGTAGTATAGAACTGACAATGATGGACCTTGTTTCCATGATATATAGAATACACAAGAATATATAGATACACAAAATAAAAGAAATCATGGATAAAATATCTCACACAAATTAGGCAGAGTTGTTTCCATACAAAAGCAATGTAGTTCTCATTTTAACTATGTCAAATCTTGGTTTACTGAAGAATACATTCACATACAAACTACAGTATTTATTCGTCCCATACCCTTCTCAAGTAAATACTCCACTATTTCCCTGTGTCCACATAGACAGGCATAATATCTGAAAGCAAAAAATGAAAGACTTGATTATTCAACCAATATGATTTTGGTAACACTGAAAGAAGTGTAAGTAATTAGGCTCATTTTTATTTCTTATATAACTGAACAATATTTTCTCCAAATCATGAAATGTTTCTCAAATTCATGTTTTATTTTATAATCCAATGACTATCAAAATAAAAGATCATCTTACAGAAAAATTCAATTAAATTGCACAAGGTTTTCATGGAATTATGTAAATATTTCATAATATGGAAAGAAAGATTTTTATATCATATTCACTGAAGTAGCAAACACACTTTTGTCAGTTTAACAATTGAAATATAATTATAATTTAGCTTTTCAAAATTATGTTCACTACTGAGCAAAGGAGAAAATTAATATATTGACTTGATACAACTTACAACGGTGTGCTATCCCATTTGTCTCTTACATCAATTTCCACATCTTTTACTTCAACAAGGTATCTATGGAAATAAGAAAACATACTTCAAATGACAAATAAGTAAAGTAAATAATTTACACATCTCAAATTAATAAAAGATAAAAAAGAAACACCGTGATTCAGAATTTCACTCGTCCTGGTGTCCTGGAGGTGATTTTTTTTATTAGTAAAGTTAGGTTATTTTAACCCTTTCCATCGTATTCAGCATGTTCAAACTAGAGGAAAGTAGTAAAAAAAAATTAACTTTTTCATACAGTTGCCATGGCTGCGCCGCCATCTTGGATTTTGGCGTCCCTTAATTGACTGATTTCAAAATCTATCTCCTCCAACAAATTTCAACAAAACTTCATAAAAGGTGAATATATTGTGTGATATAAAATCTAAAAAGTTATGTATTTTCATTACGTTCCATGCAATACAAAATTTTCTATAAATTGTTTAAAATGCCATATAGCGAAAATTCAAATTTCGCCATTTTTTCAAACTAAAAGCCCAATTTTCTCGAAACCATACCGACCAAATTTAATACGCATATGTAATTTTTTGGGTTTTGTGGTGACAATGATGCATACCAAATTTGGTTTGAATCAGTTTTGAAACAAAAAAAAAAGATAGAAATAAAACTGTCAAAAAACGGGTTTGAGAAAAATGCGTCTAAAGTTCTTTTTCCGCAAAAAATTGACATGAAGAGTTTTCTGTTCAGCTTTCAGGCTCGGAACTGCATTTTTTTTTTACATACTAGCCCACTTTCCATAACTTCTGGGTCTCTTGTTGCCGTTTTTTGGCTCTCTGGGTGTATCTTTTATCGAATTGTGCTCCCTACCCCCCATCTTTATAAGAGCCACTTTCGGGTTCTTGAGGGCCTCTGTGTGCCCCCCATATCATTTTTGAAAGCAAACCAAGAGTGTTTTGACCTTTACTATGACATATAGTCGACAACTGAGCTATTAGTAGCAGAAAGAAAGCAAA
>JBCAUA010183158.1:0-21559 GCA_038406235.1 Peronia verruculata | reverse complement strand
ATGGTCAAAACAAACACCCTGAGGCTAAGCACTGGCGCTGGCGATCCAGATTGACAAGCCCGGCAAGGCGCGCCGCATGGCGTTGTAGCCCTTAGGCTGGGTCGCAGTTCTAGAGTTAATAGTGGCGATTTGTACTGCATTCAGTTTGACAATAGTCTGATTGTTTATGGCCCAACCACTGCACATCACTTCATTAGATTCAAGTGTTACTAGACTAGACTAAATCAAGAATCTACATCTAGAATCTAGATTTACAGGTAGATGTGGATTCTAGGTCTAGATTCAGATCAAGCCTAGATCTAGATCTAGATTAGATTTCCAAATCTAGATCTAGATCTAGATCTAGATCAACATGAAAATATGTGGTCAAGCATGTCGAGGAATGATGGACGTGAACGTAACTCGAACATTTTAAATAAATAAGTGGCACGAAAAAGGTCAATTTTGCACAAATGAAACTGTGAAAAAATAAATAAATAAAAACCCAAAAAGGGCACCGATTTCAAAGAATCATAAAGATACCAAATATGCCGGTCTAAACATAGCCTCTTACTCAGGCGTTACCTGTGAACGTAGATCTCACATGGCTGCTGTCGATGTAACATCTCACAAACAGCACATGAAGTCCTGAAGCACAATGGTGTAAAGCTAGTCTAGTACACTATCTACAAATGATTCATAAACTGGAAATAGTTGTCACACATTTAGTATAAAATAGGGCTGATGTACTGCCAAAAGAGTAATTTACGGACTAAGAAATCACGATTAGCACATAGATCCGAGTGTAAAGGCGTCTCAGGCCTCCATACCTCCCGGACCAGTGATAATAAGTAGATCTAATGAATATGGAAATTCTAAAGGTCAGCTACTCGATATGACGGCTACTGAAGGGAAATAACCATGAAATTGTATGGATAGTTTACAAAGTCTCAAAACCTCTAAGCTGGTGAAGTGAGGACACATTACATTGTGTCAGTTCTTTTCTGAAATAATTTATACCTTATTATGTTAAAATCATCGAAGATGACAAATAAGTGCAAAACAAACTTAGCAAAGACTCATGCCAACGGCACCCGTCAAAGCGAAGTAGTAGAGTCTATCTTAAATCTAATTCTAGATCTTGATCGACTTCCCGTTATACGGAACTTACCCGTGATGGAGGAAAGTAACTTGGTATCAGATTGTCATATATTGTGAGAAGCTGATCTGGATCTTCATTTCTTAAGGCACTACCGAGGAGGAAAGCATACTTTCTGTCTTCTTCTACATTCTTTTGCAGTTCATCCATCATGCTCTGTAGCCATGTTGGAAAATACTACGGTCGCCAAGCAAGTTTTGTTCTCGCGAGAGAGGTCTAGCTCTGAGATATAGTGCACTTCCGGGTTATGTTTATGTCGGACTTGATAAATCGCGTAAGCCGACTATTCTCATAGACGATTCACCTAGTGTAACAGGTGTTGACTCGTTTGATACATCCCTGACCGAACGGCTCATTCACAATGACTGAAAACATTTATCTGTTTGTCCCAAACATAATTGGTGAGTCATTTATTCCAGATCTAGATATCTAGATTTAGATCTAGCTAGATCTAAGAAGTAGATCTAGTCTAGATCTACTCTAGTAGATTCTAGTAGACATCTAGATCTAGATTTAGATCTAGATCTATCTAGAATAGATCTAGATCTAGTCCAGAGATCTAGAATCTAGATCAAGATCTACTAGATCTAGATCTTGTCTAGATCTAGAGTCTAGATTTATGAAATTACACTGAGCTAGCATCTCAGACTACACAGAAACGTTAGTGTCGTTAGTTAACCTGGTCTAGATCTATCGTCTGTGTCCCGAAGTCCGCGCCTCGGGTTTTCCCGAACCGCTTCAGATCTCGCGAGAATGATTAACACTCATTTGATTACAGGAACGGGATTTCCCGAGATTTAGGCAGATTAGCTAAAAATAGGGCGCAAACTTCGGGGCACTGCATATAGATCTAGGGAATCTAGTCTAATGTCTGGTTCGTTCTGTATAGGTCTTTCAACCTCCTATCTGGTGGTTATCTCGTCTGGTCCTTTTGCGCTTCAGTTATTATGTAGGCCCTAGATGTCCTAGTGTGAGTCATAGATCTATCTCAAGACCTGCCATTCGGTTAATGGTTAGTTCAGGAAACTAGATCTAGATCTTTTTTTGAATCTGTGATCTGATACATCACAGTGAAGTCCCTCTCAATATCAGTGATGGCGATTGTCAAGATTTCTGCATTAAATTCCGATACTAGTTTATGTAGAGAAAGCTGGGGCTTTTTCGTTTGTTACCCCAGGTTCAGTTTATATGTACCAAATAACAGAACAACCCTGCTGGCTTAACCTGCTGGGACCCTCGACCAGCGCAAGTCCACCTTAACGCTAACTAGGTCCGATAAGGGAGTGACGGTCCTCCCTAACACTAATGTATATGAGATCCTCGACCAGTCGAACTTTAACGCGGAAATCTTGGCGATCGCCTCAGTGATTATTATTATTATTAATTGAAGCCAGAAGGTGGCACTGTGGGAAGCATGTCTATGTTCCCCAGTCATACTATGTGTCATTTCATGCCATATGTCTTATAATATATGTCAGGTCATGTCATGCCATATGTCATTTCACATATCATACCACACATGTCTTGTCACGTGTCATATCACATGTATGCCATATGTCAATAATGTCATGGCATATGCCATGTCGTATGTCATAGCAAGCGTTACGACGTATCATATGTCACGCTATATGTCGTGCTTTGCTCATTGCTCTTTAACCTGAAGTTTCAATTTTCTGACTGAAACAAGTGTGCCTCCCGCGCTGTGAAGGAATTCCTAAAGCAGAGCTGCTAAAATATGATTTTCAGTTATCTCTGTCGTGATATTTTATGGGTCAACCACTGCAAGTTGCTTGGTTTTAA
Source organism: Peronia verruculata (assembly GCA_038406235.1). Classification (NCBI taxonomy): domain Eukaryota; kingdom Metazoa; phylum Mollusca; class Gastropoda; order Systellommatophora; family Onchidiidae; genus Peronia; species Peronia verruculata. Next base: position 18,621 of record JBCAUA010183158.1, on the reverse strand, counting down.
ACATCAGTGAAACAGCTAGGTAGCAGTGAGAAGAATATCAGCGCTGCAGAATGACACGCCCAAGCTACGTACCACAACAACATGATAACATAGTAGTTTTATGCTGCCTCCTATCATACATGGTGTGTGATCATGAGTTTAGTAGCCGATATTATGCTCTCATGTGAGTGAGTGTCATCATTTGTGTTATACTGTCAAAACCCAGATGTCTGGGAATGCATTGTCTTATTATGATTTCTCATCCTCTTAACACTTAGTTGCCATAGCCCTTTATCAGAGGCCATGCACTGTAGACATGGTGTCCCAAGCAGTGCTATTATCTGGAAATGTAGTTAGCGTGATTGTCAATCCTCCACAGTCTCAAGAGTAAGATTAGTCAGTGCGTCAAAGGTCCCGCGGCAGCAGCAAAGTGTTAATAGGCCCACACACATACAAGCCCGGCCATAAACCAGACCCCAAGCCCAGCCTGAGGGTATTTTTTTTTTAACACATACTCCAACCACACCTTAGGATATTTTGCGCGCCAAATGTTGGCCTGTCTGTTTAGTTAATCATAGTCATCTCTAAATATAAGGGCTCTTTCATGAGCGCAATGGAGACACACAAACAAAATGCTATTTATGGACTAATTCTTGTGTATTTTCTGTTAATGAAAAGAAAAAAGATGAAGGGTTAGAAACAGGAGTTCTGGCTTTTTGGATGGGATCCTTTCACTCACACCAACCTTCTCAATGAATGGCATTCATCTAGCAATCTCTCACCCATGTTCAGTAGGCTGCATTTATGTCTTCATCTATAGTATGTGCTGGGCACTTAAGATCACTTTTCATATGCTTAGTATTGAATTAGCTCCAAATACTTGTTGTTGTATGTTTTGTCTTTGAAACATCCATTGAAATCTAAGTTGAGTACCAAGGACTGCAATAATGTAAACATTGTACTCAAATTCTCAAATGAAGCTAATATGATTTTGGTGGACACAGTACTTATTTCATATTGAATATGAAATCTCACTCACCTGTTTTTTATTCTCTTTCACAGACTACTTTCGGGTGATATTTGCTTTTGTTTCTTTCTACTATATGCCCTTTGATCCAGTCAAAGCTACTATTTTCTACTTGCTGAGTTCATTTTTGGATGCTTTTGACGGCCATGTAGCTAGAATGCTTAACCAGTGTAAGTACAGTCAGGGAGAAATTAAGAGGATATCCAAATTAGAATTTTCTAATTAAAATATTTTTTTTTGTCAGTTTCAAGCATTACAGGCTAAACAGGAGTGATAATAAGCAGCTGCATAATTATTTGAAGAAGATATTTTCAATTTGCAAAGGAAATATATCAGTTGCTTGAAATGTGAGTGGGAAATAATGTGGAAACAATTCTCTGTTTTAACTCTGAAACAGCCTCAGAAAATGCTGTTTAATAATTTATATCGTTGCACCATATATAGAGATATGTTACTGATCTCACAGGCAGCAAGTTGGGTGGCATGTTGGACCAGCTGACAGACCGGATCACCACCATGTGTTTGTGTGCCACTCTGTGCCACCTCTACCCAAACTACATGCTCTTCTTCCAGTTTGCCATGGCCTTGGACATCTTCAGTCACTGGATGCACTGTCAGAGGTCAGACTGCCGACTCTTTGTTTTTTTTTGCCTTTTACCGTAGATCACTTTACTGTGTGCATGTGTAATTGGCATATTTGTCTGATTCAGTGTCTGGAAACTTGCTAGTGTGTCTGGCTGTCATGGAAATGAGTGGCATCTTGGATTTTGCCCTGTTTTAAAAAAAATCTGTGGACTTCGTTCTTACGAGAGCAAATCGTTTCAAACTTTGCATGTCGTTTCTAATATCTTAGATGTAAAAAAAAAAATTACTCAAGGGAATTCGAGTTGTTTTTTTTTAATGAATTTTGGAAAATATCATTTTCAAAAATGTACAAAATTGGCATTTTTATTCATTGAACATTTTTTTCTCAAAAAGTAAAAGAGATACAAAAAATGCATCTGTTGTTTTTTTATTATGTTAAAGAAAATATGTTTATGAATATGATGAAAATTTGTTTGTAAGTTTTGGAGAAGATAGCATTTTTAGACAAAAACAAGGTTCCAAGAAAAATGAAAAAAAAAAAATAAAAGGCCTTGGTGCTTATATTTGCTATATGATAAACTAATATACTTTTACAGAGATATTCTCTATCTTTCACTGCACTGACTCTGCATATTTATATATAACTCCTCCCCAAAAAGTCTCACAAAAATCACGTTGAATTCAGCAGTTTCTGTTACCAGTTGAAGCAGAATGCAGGAAAAGTTGCCAATACCATTTTTTACCTCAATTTGATAGGGAACCTTGTTGAATTTTGGCTACCTTCTATCTACAGTGGAATCTGCGAGAAGGTAATTTGCTTAAAGTCAATTCTCAGTTAAAGTCAACCTGTTCCAACGGCCGTGTTTTTTTTTCTCTTTATATTTCATTAGTCATGTTTCTTATAATGTCAGCACTTTCAGAGGTGATCAGGCTTAAAGTCAACTCCAAATGACCATCGCTGGCTGACTGACAGCTGCATATGAAAAAAAAAAAAGAAAAAAAGTCAGACACAGAGAGAGACATTGTTATGACACACTGTGTACAATTACCAGCCCGTGGGCTTGTTATGAAGATGCTTGACGCTCTTCACCAGTCTCCCGTTGGTGGAGATATACACAAACACATACCCACGCAACAGTACCTTCTCATGTGGGCTGGTGAGTCCAGGAACACACACCCGGTCAGTACAACTGACCATTAACCTCCTTTAGAGGCACAAACTACTCGGAGTGGGACACAGTTCCTAGCTTGTGGCTCTTCACTTGTCTCATGTTGTGTGAAAAATACACAAACACCTACCCACGCTCAGCTCTCTTTGCCCAGTTTTGTTCACACACACACACAAAAATAGTGCAGACAGGCATTGTGCCCAATTTCAGTCACATCTTTAGATCACATTCATTTCTGCATTCTGTGCTTGCTGTGACTAGTCAACCTATTACTGTTAGTAACTGTTTTTATCCTCAACTTCGCGATCAAAAATACGATCTAGATACAAAGTTGAAACTTCTTAAAGATGTTGACTCAAGGCAAAATACACTACTACCTCTAGCTTAGAGCTGGGGAGGCTGTGCTCATTTTTTTTTTTTTTTTGTAGGGATAAGGGGCATAGACCTAACCCAATAAATGCACTTTAGCACGGTTAAAACAAACTTGCAGGGAATGGAAATCACTTCATTCTATCTCTTGCTTACGGATGTAAGTTTAATATATCGAATTACCTCCCCAGATTGAAGAACTATGCGACCGCACTGCCACTTTAAGTCTTAAGGCCACCTCATTTTCATTTTTGTTGTTCTTGTTGTTGTAGGTATACATACATATAAAATGTGTGGTTATGTAACTGTTATGTCATTTATTTGTGATTTTTCTGCCTTTTTTTTTTTTTTTTTCAAGATTGTAGACAAAGTGGAGTTTGGAATGGCAGATATCCGATGTTTTCAGTAAACGTTCATCAACTTCACATATCTTCACAAATCAGTGTCCTTTTGAACTGCAGCAATAATAATGTTCTCTTACATTTTAACATGTTTAGTTTTGATGAATTCATCATTGATTGCCAGCCTAGATCTAAAATAGCTTTATATCAATTTGAAGCTCACAATTTTCAATATGAAACTGAAAGACCCTATCGACTTCTCAAAAACTGGCTTTCAAGAAACACTGACAAGCACGACTGGTTTGACTGACCGAATGCCTGAAAGTGGAAGTGTGTATAGTGTATGATTGAAAAGACAAAGGCCAAACCATTCTCTGATACGGTTTACAGTGTGCTAAGTCTTTCAGCCTCCTAAGGTGTGGTTATCGCTGCTGAATCTCCTGATATCGTGGTTGTGTGGCTATAAATAATGACAAAATTGTAGTAGCCTCACACATGCATGTAATAGGTGACACCCTGTCACAGTACATCATACTTGATTGTAGCGACGAGCGATGGGTGAGGTGTGAAATAGGGGATGGTAAGTGCATTATTTCTACACAGTTGTGCCTCAGGCCTTACCCTTCTTGTTTTCATACTGCTGGGCAGTACAGCGCATTGCAGACGCTGGTAATTGGCATGCCCACGGACGATTTCTTTGTTGGGACTTATTGTGTCATACTGCTGGGCAGTACAGCACATTGTGGATATTTGCCGCGCTCAGGGATGATTTGTTTGTCGGAGAGAAGTGCTCCGGTACTTGAGCCTGGTCTTGGTTACGCTTAATATGAAAGAAAGGCGATCAGGGAAACAAAAAACGTTCATTATAAGGGCAGATTTCGTATTAGCCCATCGTTTCATTTCTTTGTAAGCATAAGAAATTACATAGGAAAAAAAAAAAAACCTTCCCAAAGATTCTTTCTCAATAATGCAAGTTTCATTTTAAGCATATTCTTAATAACTGTGTTAGAGTGTACAAAACACAAATTTTGACCCCATGTGCCTACTAGAGATTGTGTCCCCTGAAAACGGATAATGTCAGGCTTGCTTAAAGTAAACACTTTTTCTCGGTCCCGAGAGGTTGACTTTAAGTGAATTCCACTGTATTTTAAAATCGGCAATACAAAATATTGTTTCATCATAGGGACATTCTGTACCTATAATCTTGCACAGAAATGATTACTCTGTGTAATTTTGGCATAGTTTTTGTTGAATTATTAGAGATTTAACTCCATTCCCCAGCTCGGTTCAGCGAGGCAACACCAGCCACAAAAAGATTGATCTATCGGCCAACCCTATCCTAAGACATTACTATCATAACCAGGTCAGTGATACAGTAGTCTGCTAAGTGAGTGTCGGTATAACCATCTGTTCTCTCGTCACTCAAGATCTATCTCAGCAAAGAGTGTTTTGGCTTCATTTTGTTTCTTCTTCTGATTCACCTGCTTGTCCATCATTCTATCCATCCATCTACTCGTGCTTCTGTCCATCCATCCTTCTGTTCATTCTGGATCATCTTTCAGTCTATCCATCTAGTCATCCATCCAATCATTCATCCATTCCGTCTGGAAAATTTTGACAATATTTATCCAGCTGCCATATTGACTTATTAGTGTTGACCCAATCACCCCCATTCATTTTGTTACAACAGAACATTTTCCGTCCTTGAAAGCTTATGTTGATCTGTGCAGGTTATCCTGTTCACCATGTGTTCAGCCAATGAACTTTTCTTCTGCCTCCTGTACCTGTGTCACTTCACCTCAGGACCAGTCAGTAAGTCATAACATATTGGGCTCACAGGGCATACAGTGGTTTTGATCAATGTTTTACTTGCGATTAATGATATATTGTTGATATAGATTTCTGCTATTATACTAATGGATGATATGCCATTGATATGGACCAAGAGACTTTCTTGGTTTCCATAGCTCATCCATCAAACTTTTTAAATGTCTGTACAATAACAGTAACTCTGGTTATCTAAAAATAATATCAGTTTCAATCCAGACTGTGATTCTTGTATGTTTCTTCAGTTCTTCAAACATGAACAGAAAACGAATATGCTCAGTCCAGGTCCATTTGTTCTGTTGAGACAACAAGTGCTTGAAACTTTACAGTTATTTACAAAAAATCAGCTGCTTTTTTAAATTTGATTTACAGGTACAATTTTGATTTACAACACTAATGCTAGTGGTGACTCAATTAGATCTTTAAAATTTGTTACTGAAACTTAGATCTTCATTTTTCACCTTTTAAAAAAGAATACTAAAAAAGTTATGCTTCACTGTTTTCTCTTTGTCTCCTCAACTTAGTATTCCTTATACATTTGCCTTCAGTTATATACATGGTAATCACTTATTCTGTGATCAAAAAGTGTAATTGTCTGCTATTGAAGAAAGCGCAGTAATTAGTCCAGGTGTGGGTGCAACACAGGTGTGGTAATATGTCTGGCACAGGAAGGCTTATTATCACTCTATATCATCACTGGAAATGCTGCATCAAACTTATAATTTATTTATTGGTGATTCACATGACAGCATTAAATAAAAAAAACAATAGATATTTGGTACATGTTACGGTGCCGATTGCTTACTTTTTTTTCAAAATACAAATAAGAATTACTTTTTGAAATTCTCACCTGATCATTTGAATGTCAATTTCTCTGGCTTGGAACACTCAGTGCAGTGCCACGGCAAAATTAAAGGTGTGTGAGAGACAAATTTGGTACTGAGAACCCTTGTTGAAATTGTTGTCGCAGTGTGTCATGTGTGGGCAAATTATTCATTCTTGACTGTAGTTTAAAGCTGATATTAAATATCCAAAAAGAAGAAATGGAGATATGGAAAACATCCTTAGTTAATTGAAATAATTTGTTTTCAAATTTTCGTAACTCATGATAGGAATATTTACTTGTACTGGAGATGAATGAAATGTTGACCTCTCTGAGAGTTCACAACTGAGAAGTGCAGGTAGATTCTTTGCTGCCTATCTTAGCTGATCTGTGTGGTATCTGGCAAGTCCAGATGTTGTATTTTACAACAGATATGTGGAATTGTTTTTCTTTTTTACTTCACCCCTTAGTTCCAATCATAGGAGTGGGTCTGTGGACATTCCTATGTGTGCTTTGTGCTCCACTCTCCTTCCTGAAGATGGGTATCAGTGTGATCCAGCTGGGAGCAGCCTGTGAGAACTATGCCATCATGGACCGAGAGGACAGAGAAAGGGCGGCCGCTGCCGAGAAGAAGCTAGGCTGAACATTGAGGATCAGAATGGAATATAAAGGGAAGGAAATAGTTAAGAGGGCAGTATATGATTCATCAAAAAGAGGAAAACCTAGGGAGAAGAAAAATGTGTGCATAGTAGAATAGAAATGATGTGCATCTGCAGTAGCTTTGTGGGAACTGGTGAGTCAAACCTTATGTGAAGTGCTAGGAGCTGGTAGGAAATTTAATACTACCTTCATGTCAATCAGTCATCTCCATGTTGCCCTACATTTATAGATGTGTGTAGTCCAGGTTGCTTTTATATATATACATTTTCTTTCATTTTTTAGTTATTTGTTATTTTATGTGGATATAGTTAAATGATTTTGCTACTCAAGAATGTTGCATTTTCTGTCTTGAGAGCAGATCTGTATCGTCTCAAAGGATGTAAGAGAGACTTGTAGTTAAACAAAGCATGAAAAAAGACATTAAGAACACAAATACTACATAACACAAAACATGCTCTGTTGAGCCTCATTTGGAAAACAACAGATTCTGATATACCCTAACATAGAGAGACACAATTAACAATAATGAAATGATCTGGCTTTCCATAAAAAAGCTTATGCTTTGACAGTTTGACAGGTTTGAGATTGTCAAGGGAGGATACCTGGTGTAGTTTACTTCAGAACATGGTTTTTATCTATTACCATTCTTTAAACCTTTCATATTTGTAATGTTTTTTTACAAGAAAGAGTTCAAGATGATTGCTACCTTCATTTTATTATGAAATCCATCATGCTTTTATCTCAGTTAAAATTTATGATTTGCTTTTTTGCCTTTTTTACCTCAGCATAGTGAAAATTGATCTGTTTTAATTTTTTTTTTTTTTCTGTCTGCATGAAGTATCCCATCAGTCAAATATAATCCATTTTTAATTGTAATACAGTCTGAAAATGACTGATGTTATAGAGGGATCTACTTACTTATTTGTTTGCCAGTCACCCTAATGTCAAAAGATGTGGAAAAGAGTTTGAGTGCAGTTTTAGAGACATAAGAAAAGCTATGATGGTGATGACAGAATGACACATCTATTATTGATCATCATCAGGACGGAGAGGCAGAATTTGCCCCATTTTTCAAAATGAAACCAGATTTTCTGTGGATAATTAGCTCAGAGTTAGGTGATTCAGTTAGGGTCTTCATGCAAAACAACTATAGAAGAGTTGATTAACAATGAATTTTGATAAACCAAATCATGGAAAGCTGTTATTGGAGTTTTTCATCTGCAAGAGTCCTTGTCCACAGCATCTGCTCCACAATCTTCTAAATGAGGAGACTTATGTACAGTAATGTGAAAGGATTCATTTCCTCCTGTACTCAAGCAGAGCTTCTGCTCTGCTGGTCATCATTAACTCAGAGCATATGAGTGTTTTTCTTCTTGTTTTTGTATGTTTTTTTTTTTTTTTGTCTTGTTTTCAGAGCAAAACTCTGATTCTTTGCAGTACATGAGAATGTGACAGTGAGCATGAGCTTGCTGCTAGTACTGGTGATGGTGATTGAAAGAGGATGATAAGTGTTAGAATGTTTTGCATAATGTCATTAACAATCACATCCTGTTCTATAATTTGCTACTGTTATTATTATTGGGCAGACAGATAAAGAAATGCCTCAGACCAGTTTTCACTGTGCCATGGAAAGATTCTTCCCTTTAGGAGACCAAGTAGATTTATGTAGTGAAATTCTCATGAACTATTACAGTCCACTGGTTAGACTTTCATAGGGTGACTCTTAAGTTTGTCTTCCTATCTCATCTGTAATTCACCCATAAATAGAAAACTATTCATCAACATTGTAACATATACATTTTTGTGGAATAGATTAATAAAGCCTTTCCATATGAATATGCTGAGCAAAAGATTTTTCTGCAGTAGTAAGGAGCTGGACAGAGAAGATGCTGTGGACTTGAACTCTAGTTCAGTGCAATACCCATGTCTCTTGTGTCACTCAACAGGCTGTAACTCATTAAGCAATTGATTGTAACTCATTAAGCAATTGATTGTAACTCATTAAGCAATTGATTGTAACTCATTAAGCAATTGCCAGCCTATGTCTGAGTAAAACATTTCTCATACTAAATGTCATTATTTGTGATACCATAGTCCACAATCACCAGCAAAGTTATGTGATATTACATAAGTAGCATAGATTGCTATGGGTCATTATCCATTCTTCCTGCACAGTTTCACTTTTCATGTTCATCTCCTGTTTTGATATTTAAGAACCACATCCATTTGGGCCTACACCATCCTTTATTAATGCCTGCATGAGCCAGACATGAGAGACACTCAGTGTGAGTGTGGCTGAGAACACTCACCAGCCAGCCAGTGTGGGATATTCTCTGTGCTTGTGGTGCATTACGGGATCTGTGTCATCTTCCTGTGAACCAGTACAAATCCTAGGTTAACCAGTGTACTGATTTGGGAGAGAAAAAAAAAGAAAGAAAACAGTCCATACTTCATGATATGAACTTTGCAAGCATCTATGAGAGGCAGCACGATGAAATCAGGCGCTTGTCAAGCTGGGGTGAATGGAGAAATCACATGTTTTTCAACAAGTAAATGGATTTTAGCGCAATTTTTTTTTTTCCTTCACAGAACCTTTCTATATCAATCTAAGAATGCATTTCAGGGTTAAATTTCCTGACATAGATTGAGTAAAAGCCCAAAAGTTGTAATTTAGTGGCATATCCTCATAAGGATAAATAAGGATTAACAAAAGTGATCAGCCAATTTCTTGCTCAGTTCAGCTGCAGCAACAGGTCACCCCCATCGTCTTTAATTGCTCATATCTTGACTCCCTCTTAAGGTAGAACAAAAATTTGTTCACACACAAATGGGAAACGAGCACTCTTCAAAGTGATACCTATAACTGCATATTCTTAAAATTCACAACAGCCTGATTTCATCGTTTTGCATCTCATATGTGTGTTATCCAGGCAACGGTTTTGTTGTTGTTGTATGCTGGATGCACATATACTGCTTTTGCTTGTCCACTATGTTACTCTACTAGAAACTACATAGAAAACTTAACCAATTTTATCTTCCTCCCATTATCAGTTGTTGGGAAGTAGAAATAAGTGGGGTAATACAAGATAGATGTGTGGATGCATATTGATTTGTGGAGTAACACATTTGTCCAGTATAAACCTAGATGTTGTATAGATTAGAAGCAACACAGCAATACGAATATGTTTATTCATGACAACACCAGTGTGCTGCGTGGTTCTCTACCCAAAGATGAGGTGAGATATAATACCAAACATTGTCATGGTCAATGCTGTGTCCGGGTAAATACTGGTTTGCATCACTGGTAAATACTGGTTTGCATCACTGGTAAATACTGGTTTGCATCACTGGTAAATACTGGTTTGCATCACAGGTAAATACTGGTTTGCATCACTGGTAAATACTGGTTTGCATCACAGATAAATACTGGTTTGCATCACTGGTAAATACTGGTTTGCATCACTTGTAAATACTGGTTTGCATCAGATCTTGTTTCTTCAAAGATCAGCTTGCATGTGTTGTCAGTCTTATTTTTTCCTACCTTTCCACCTCAAGTTGGCCAAGCTTCATGCAGACATTTTTCATAGAAAGTTTTTGGTAATAATTTAAACAACTCATTCTGTTTGCTGTTTGCTTTGTTTTGTTCATTGTTTAATATTTATGCTCAATTTTAAATGTTCTTCAATTACACTTTTTTTGTGTGGCTTTCACTACATTTGTTGATTACTGTAATTTTATTCATATTTAACGTCTAAGCTTTCTTTCTCTGGTTAATTCTTCCACAAGGCACTGTGGCTGAGGTAGTGAACAACTTGTTTTTATTCTAACAATTACAGCCACTTTGGACTTATTGTGGTCAAATCTAGATCTAGTACAGACCTGTCAGATATATTTTTTCCTTTCATTAGAGCTAGACTTTGTGTTTTAAACATTTTTGTAGATCATTTTTGGTGTCTTGATTTTGTAAAATTCTGTTGTTAATGTGTTTGATTTTAAATATAAGGTAAATATGTCTGGTACTCAGAAGAAACCCGTCAGATGGTAAGTTTTCAATATTCAGTTAAGTGCAAATCGTTAGAACCGATACGTGGTGGGAAGTTTTCTGGATCTAGTAGAGGTATTCCCTGAGTTTATAGGAATTTTTGAATAGGGAAATACTCAAAGCTGCCTCTAAGTGAAAAAGAAAGAATATTTCAAAACATTTTTATGTGCATTTGACAACCATTCATCATCTGACAGATTTGACCAGAGCACACAAAAGGTTTCATTGACACCTATGTGACAGTGAAATGAACGCTAGACTTGTCCTGAAATCCTCTATTTCTCACATGGTAGTGGTGATGAACACTTTGTTTTTGTTAACTATTTAAAATTACTTGTAACTGATTTACATGCTGTGAGGGAATTAACTCCTTTATCTTCGTTTCTCACGGGGTGGGTTGGTACTAATTTTTAAAAAAAATGTTGTCCCAGAATTGAATATCCTGTCTACATCAAACTGTTGTGGTTAGGGCAGTTTAAGTCTGGACAATTTAATATTGCAAGTTTTTATGGTAACACATTTGGTACCAACTTGCAAAAAAATTGAATTTGAGACCTGACACAATGAAATCATGGCAAGTCAATTTTCCAAGTTTCTGCATATTGAGTTGTTGGTACCACATTAAAAGTTGATTCATTTTCCCTTTCATTCTGTGAAGTAAATGCTTGTTTTGTCTTGACTCTTAGTATCCAGCATGCCATCTTGTGAGCTAAACAGACGTTGACCATTTTGCTGGTCCACCACATGACATTGCTTTTATCATGGACAGTTTATTTCAGTGCCCTGTGCTCAGTCTTTTCTTAGCCATCCCCTCTTAAAATAATAAATCTATGTTCACTTCTAACATATTCGAGATTAACATAGATTTAAAAATGACATAAAGTTAATGATTTCCCCTGATCTATTGAAATCAAATGACATAAAGTTAATGATTTCCCCTGATCTATTGAAATCATGAAAAATTGTCATGTAGAATAATGGAATGCCACAGTGGATGCTATAAGTTTTGGAATTGAAATGTTAGCAGTTTAAGAGAAAGGAAGTGGTTTGTTGCTACAGTTGCCAATCAGTTTTGTTAGTTCTTATTAAATAACAAATTTTTGGACTTTTACTCAATATCTTCCAGCAAGTTTAACTCTGAAGTTTAACATTTTTAAATGGACAGAGAAGGATTTTGTGCAGAAAGAAAATTTGCGTTATTGTTTCATTCACTACAGTTAAAAAATCACGATTTCTCTGATCATTTCAATTTGGCAAGCGCTTGATTTCATCCTGTCATGTCTCTTTTTTTTTTTTTTTTCACATGCTTAGGGGTTTTGGTGTCTGTTGGGTGAGGTTTATTGATATTTACATGTATGCATTTTGATACTGTTTGTGGCTGAATCATTATCATTCCATCCAATGCCTCGAATCAGATTATTGTCTTAATCTGGATCTAAATCCACCTCAACATCAGAATCCATACTTCAGGTCTGAACTTCAGTAGCCCACTGCAAATGCCATTTCAGGTACAGTTTAGATATCTCACTGAGTTTTATAATGGTGGTCATGTCTTTTGTAGATCTAAACTCTGCCTGTTTTGTTTTCATTCATGATTCAGTCATTCACCTGTATCTCTGCTAACACTTTCTCTCACTTTCAGTTCAAACAGATGGAGACTGGGAAAACCTTCAGGGTTTTGATTTTTTATTCACATTCCTATTTGTAATATGGCTAGGCCTGTTGTTTCATTTATGTAAACAGATTTTAAAGGGAGCTAAAAAATTGCTATGATTATGACCATCTGTTGCAATGAACAACTGAGTCATCATTATGGTGACCATGCCCTTCTTTCCAGTTGATAACTAGGTAGTCACTTCAGATACCGTAACAAAAATTCAAACAATCAGTTGTGTGATAGGGGAGGTCAGCTCTTTTGTCTGCATTGTGGAACACATTGCTTGTCAACAAATTCTACAACGTTGGTCATTAGTGAAGAGCTTATTCTCTATCAAATAATAAGAAAGAAAAGTAAAGTTGGAGTAATTTTTCATGCATTTTTAAATCGCAGCTTCATATTTTGCACCATTGTTCACAGTTCATTTCAGTTATCACCTGGGCTTCAGACCACTTGGAGGTTTAGAATAGGTTCATTGTAAAAGTCAGTATCATCGTTCTTTCTATTCATTCATAAAGACATAGGCCCACATGTAGTCTTGAAGAACAAACTATTGCATTTGTGAATAAGTGGTTGGAATAAGGAGAGCTGGTCTCTCCTACTCTGGGTTAACACCCTACAACAAACAGTCTTGTCATGTTATCACGTCTGATCAACACTTCTAAACTCATAACCACTAACATTGAAACTTGACATATTTACTGTACATTTATGTTTAGTTATAAACTGATCATCTCTTCCATTCCTTTCGTCATTGAAATAAAAATAAATTGTGTATGGATGGTTATGAAGATTTCTTTTGTCCTTTCTCCGTGAATGATATCAGCTGTAATTAGACTACAGGAGATTTTTAGCTCTTTTTAATTTAGGTTCCAGTAGTTTTACGTTTTAAATAACAGTGAACGAAATATTTTGTGCAGTTCCATTTCATTTTTTTTTATATCAGAGAAAATGTTTTGTAAAATTTACATAAGAAAAAAGAACTAAAGATATAAGACAATGGAATTCCATGCTACATGTCATGTGCGTTATTGATGAGTCAAAGAGAAAGGACAATGGATCTTAATCAAATTATGTCATTTTACAGATTTTGTCTCAGTGTATCATTGCGATTCATGGCCAGAAGCTTTATATATTGTACTTGTACACTTTGCATATTTATTGGCTAGTCATGTACCGCACATCTATCATTAAATCAAATGTGATTCACATCTGCATGTGTTTGGTGTTGTTCAACTGACAGAGAGAGGATGGACCTGCAGGGAGAGAGGATGGGAGAAGATTATTGAAGGAACTGAGTGGAGGAAGACAGGCCAGGAGATGGTAGGGAGAAGTGAAACAGAGGCAGGAAAGAGGAGATGAGATGAGACAAATTATGAGGAGTAAAGAGACAAATATGGGAGGAAAGAGGATAGGTGAAGAAATAAGAGAGTGTATATGAGACAGACTGAGAGAGAAAGGAAATTGTGATTGGAAAAGGAGAAATGGAGGCATAGCACAAAGGAGTTCGCACATTTCTTTAAAATCGTGCATAACCTCTTATACTAAAATCCACTTAGAAAACGAGTCCCATGACAAATTTTAAATGATGGGAATTGTCATAAAATTTTACAGAGACAAATATTCTATTGGTTAGGCTATCTCCCATGGATTATTGGACAATTAGGTATTTTCAGCAAAATCACATGACCTAGGAAACATCGCTCACATGTGGCTTTGTTTATATGATGTGACAAGTCTGAGAGCTCATCATTCGTCCAGATTTGTCTGCCATGCACAGAGCAAGTAAACAAAGCCGCATGTGAGCGATGTTCACTAGGTCATGTGATTTTGATTAAAATACCTAATTTGTTAATGGGAGTTTATTGTTAAATCTTGTTGAACGTAAAACTTTTACAGGGTTGTATCCCTTTAATTGTATCCGACATGGTTGGCTTCATTAGTGCTAAGTGCTATGAGTACAAAGAACGTCGTTTCACTGATTTAAAAAAAAAAAAAAAAGGAGAGAGAGAGAGAGAAAAAAAAAGAAAGAAAGAGATTACGCAGTTGACATGTAGATTTGTATATTGCAATGACTGGTAGCTAAATTGATGGCTCCTAAACTTTCATGACTGTAATATTTTTGAAAATATTTAGATCTACTTATGTTCAAAACATTATGTTAGTGATACAATATGAATCAACATAGAACGGCAAAAAACTGGACAGAGGGAGGGAAGAAATACATGGACGACGATTCCAACGAGATCGTATTTAACGAGGAGTCGGCTTCAACGAGTGAAACGAAAAATCCTCGTTTTTTATCCTTATATCTCTTTGTCAAACAATGCCACTTTCCAGGAGATTCCTTCGCTCGTAGCATCGGATCCAACGAGGTCCCATTGTCTGATAGACCTTACAAACTTCTTCTATCCGCCCTCTCTCACCCTCACAATTCATCACATAACAATGCCCCAAGGTTCAATTTGCCGATGCATAAACCCACCGTCACATCATCGCGCTGCGTTACATTGTGGGACACAGCACACACATCGACAGGGCCTACTGCAGCACTCCATCCATAGGAAAAAAAGTAAAGTATGTTTACATTTCTTTCATCGACAATATTGTTTTTATACTGTCAATTTTGTAGGAGAGCAAGATTTTAACATGGCAGGTATAAAATGGAAAGTGAACATAGAAAACAGAGAGTACAAATACTGAGAGCTCTCATTTTTCATTATAACTGTATTGTAATTTCTAGATCCACATTATTGTTACGCCTTATGAGTAGAGCGAGTTTAATAATGGGAATTAACTCATAAAATTCATCTGAGAATATGTATTTCTTTGGTTATTTCCCTTGGAAGATTCAGCAAAGAGGTTACATAGAACATGACATTTTTTTTTTTTGTTTGTAATCTCTTTGCCATTCAGTTCTCTTGCACTGCCATTTAATCACTAATTGTCTCGCGGTCAGTCGAAATGAGACGTAAGTTGCTGGGCAGAGAACCGAGAAATCGGCCTTTGAATGTGATGAGGGGGGTCAGACATCTTTTTTTTTTTTTTTCCCCAGAAATCAAAAGTACATTCATTTCTGAGCAAGGTAGTAGCCTTACCATCGATTTATAAATATTATTTTATTAAAATCGAGTTTTTGAGAGGTAGATTTTCTGCGTTCGACAATTCATTTAAACTCGATTTTCTAGAAATTTCCGCCATTGCTTGGGGGGAGGGGGGGGTCGCCCTTTGTCTCTTTAAACCGCAATATCTCTGGCTAGATCATAGAATAAAGCTAGCCCAAAACGTTTCTCACCACCTGGAGGGGTATGAAATAAGCTTTCAAATGACACTATAAATCTCATATGGTGAAAAATCGACATACTTCTCATCTTGACTACCTGCGAGGCAATTACTTACGTGGTTATTTTTCCTAAATATCTCTGACCGCTTCAATTACATAGAAAAACGAATAGCATGCGCATACAGACACACGCAGACACGCAACATACACACACTCAAAATATATTTATATTTGTGCTGTAAACTGCTATGTTCTCATAAATACAAAGAAAACAGTTTTGTTGATTATTAAAGTTTGTGAACAGAGGGTATGGCGTCTGATGACGGACACGTTACGGCCGTGCCTCTAGCTTGTCTGTTGAGTTTATATATGACGACTATTATTGGTCAGACCCAAAGCCCTGTTTCCTCTGCTACTACTAGTATTCTCTGCTAGTACTGTATTCAATAATCAAACTACTTATTTTCTCTGTGTTTTTCACATTTCCTCTTTCATCGGTCAAAAAATCTGCCTTACATTAATATTACTGAACATTGTAGTCAAGTGAAATAGAAAGCTAATATGACGGACAGATGGAAGAAAAGAGAGATTGGTGTTTAAACATCTTGACAAAAACATGAAGGATCAGGCATGGCAGATCTGATTGCTGGTTATGTTGCGGATCAGATCCCTGGAAAGTGATCCGGGTGATTTGAAAGAGAAGAAGAAGCAGAAAAAATGCCCGCTTGTGTACTACAGACGGTCAACTAAGTCGACGACGCCGCTAGCGGTAAATCTAACATCTGATATGAGGATCTTTAGAGTCATTATACTAATGGGTTAAAGTTAGGTTCATTATTTCTCACTATCTCAGACATGGAGTTGTCATTAATTAGCTGCTTAACAACGGTACAATCGATATCTGAAAATTGCCTTTGATGTAGAATTTGATCTCAATTGTGATAAGACAAGGTTGAAACATGGACAACAAAAATATGACTGACCTCACATCTCTGCTCTGACACACTCTATGGCCTGAGCCATTCAAATTGCTGTTCGACACTTCACGTTTTTACCTCATCACAGTCCAAATCTACAGTACAAGAACTGAGGGATCCTTAGGTTTGCGGGTACTAGGGGTCCTCTCTAACCACTCTGACAGTGTGAGCTGTTGCTTTATAACATATTTTATGTCTAGCAAAAGAACAACTGAACTTCAAGACCAAGACTTCAGCCTGGTCAGACGTATAAAATTGCTCTTTCTTGTGTGCTCCGAATTTCCTTTGCGACTGTTCCCTCCACAGGACTGAGCACATTGCGGAGGTTGTTGCTCTTGTTGTTGTTGGATTCTCCCGGCTTGTGCGAGAGATCAGAAAGTTGACAAGTCATTTGCCAATATAAATTATCAAATGCCAATGAAGGCCAATACTTGAGGTACACAGAATGGAAGTCTGCGGGCATGAGCTGTGTTTTCTCCAGTCATTTTTTTTCCCAGATGGCAGCTGCTTTGGTGCCTTTGAATGTCCTTTTGCCCTGAGTATATTACACTGTCACTATCACAATGTTCTATCAGGACCAATGTTTTCCCAGGAAATACTGTCGGTATTGTAGCCTCTGAGGCTGGACTTCACGGTGTCTTTGTATCTCTGAGAGATCTCAAGAAGCCACAATTTCCTGCATTTTAAAACTCTCTTGTATAAGGAAATGTACCGTCCTCAGACCCCCGTTTTTGATGGGTATTCCAGGTATGCCACACTTAGCGACCCGTAGGTTAAATAGCGTATTTCACCAAGTTGAATCATCTTTCATATCTATGGTTCTGTTCCACAACAATCTTTCTACAGAAAGTGTCCTCTAGAATATTGCCTTACTCAATTGACTGCATGGGTATTTAGTAATAAACTGAGAAAATGCTTTTATAACGTGCATACTGTCTATGTGTCATTTAGAGTGCGGAACATGACACTTGCGGGTGCGTGTTTGCTTCCAGTTCAGGCTGCTGAGTCACATACCTCCTATCGCTGACACACAGTCGTCTTCATCGTCGACCTCCAACGGACAAGGAACAGCGTAAATGTCATAAAAGATTACGAGTCACCGGCCCCATATAGTGAGCGGTCAAGGTTGAGTAGTCCTAAGTGCTGAGTTCTCCGGGAGTGGAGCGATGATCGTACTGCCCATTCTTTCGCTGTGACATGTGCTGTGATAATTAGATTGATATGTCAGAACAAGATAAGATATAAACAGCTGACAAAATAAAGTAAGATAAGATAAAATAAGATAGCATTTAAAAAAAAAAAAAAAGAGAGGACAGATTAGCTTTATTCGTTTTTAAAAGAATATTTCTGTCCCAGTTTATGAGACATAACAGAAACATATAGACAAACAAACAAACACACACGTGTACAAACTGTCAGGAACAACATCAGGACCACATTATGGTCTGTGCTGGAAAGTGATCTGATCTCCGTGTCAGGAAACCAACAATTGAACTTTTTATGATCATCATGACACTGACCTGGTCTTCTTTTACTGGCAAGTCAGAGCATCAAACCCGGATTGTGTACCATGTAGAGATATCTGACCTCATGACTGTGTAGAAAGAATGTGCCTGTTTAGCCCTGAGTTATGTTATTATTATTATTATCAAGAAACTAAATTTTCTCATTAGAAATCAATCTAACCTGGATCTGACCCGCATGTGAAAAAAAAAAAAAACGTGATATACATGTACATATTATTATATATATACATGTTCATAGTGTGTAGAGGTATGCTTTTCTCATCCGAAAAAAGAAAAAAAAACAACATCAACAACAACAACAACAACAACAACAACAACAACAACAACAACAACAACAACAACAACAACAACAACAA
>JBCAUA010183048.1:0-21562 GCA_038406235.1 Peronia verruculata | reverse complement strand
TGGACCAGCTCTAGGCTTACTATTAGCAGCAATAGTGCAACAGCTGCCAGCTTGACACAAAAAAGTGGACTTTTCAATGTTTTCACAGCATGTGGATAGCACACTAGGTGTGACAACTGTCCCAATGACTGAATGCGCTGGGCAAGTTGATCACCCAAATCTGTGCATCTTATCAAAAATAAAGTAGTATGTTTAAAGAGCGGCTGAAACCGAATTTAGCAAAGAGTATGTGTTACAAGAGATCGTTATAAGCCATGATTGTGCTATGGAGTTTCTACTATATTCAATACTGTCATTGATCAATGCCAAACAGACATGCCATGGTCTTGTTAAAGAATGTCATTTTAATTTCGCAAATGATCACAGTCCAGATCTGTGTTGTTCAGAGGAAGATTTTTGTGAAAAAGCTAAGTCAGATGGTTCGGACAAATCACATTCAAATTGTACCAGTAAGTGCACTGAACCAAACAAAAAAACAAGTCTCACTATCATCTGAACAGGCTGGATCAGTGAATCTCATCTCTACACGTTCAAATGAAAAACAAAATCTGCCTGAGTCAACTCCAGCTCTTCTTACTGGCATATTCTGGAAGAAATTCCAAAGTACAAAAGGAACAGGAAAGGCTGTGCTGATCCCAGTGAATGGAAGAAAAACATAAAGGAACAGAAAAAAATGCACACTGGTGATAAAGCCTTACTTACAGTAAAACCCTGTAGCTGCGATACTCTGAAAAATATAATGACCAATGCAAGAATATTTTCAACAAGTTGTAAGAAATGACATGAGAGTAGAAAAGCTCTTTCATCATTGCACACATAAAGAAAGCTCCAAAAAGATATTGCACAAGAATACAAAGTAACAACCAGTGTTCTGGATTGAACACAATCTTGATAAAAATTCCAGGGATGTCAAACTGTTTTCATAAAAAAGTTGGAAAATTTTCTTTGACACCCCCCCCGGACTTATGGCGCTGCCCGGTTATGCAAGAGTAACACACTTTAAAAACCTTGAGTTTTCATGCTAGCGTTCATTGTTTTGAGAGGAGCTTGTAACTTTTCAGAAGATCATGGGATGGGACTATAAAATTATGTAATGTGTAAATTCCAAAAACTATAATGATTCCACAGGCCCTGCCGTTATCATAATCAACAAGCGTAATTAGATCTAGATTCTCATTTGCTAGGTCTAGACCACGAACAACTGCCCTCTTACACTAGTTTTTCTAAGATCATGGGCACATTATTTGTTGTCACTACTCTTTAGGTGCTGATTATCTATCAACAACTCTCATGCAACTGCAGGTTGTCAGATGTGAGGAATTATGCGCTACGAACTTCGATCTCGATTTTCAAACAGTCCCCGAACAATTCAACTATTGACTATCAACCGAGGTATGAGGATAATTCATTCGTACTGTCATCGTATGAAATTTGTATTGCAAATTATTATAAAAAGGCGAGATTGTCTCACAGATTCAGTAAAAGTTGGCAGTTGATTGGCCAAAAGTAGGAAAGTTGGCGACGGCCAAAAAGTCGGAATTCCAACTAAAGTTGGAAGTTTGACATCCCTGAAGTTCATGGGTGTAAAGCTTTCTTCATGGCCACCTTTGGTGACAAATCTGATTCTGTCATACGCACACATCTCAGGGATATTTGGAAAGATGGGAGTCAGAATCCAACAAACAGAAATGTTGGCAGGTCTGCTCCAAATGCTATTTCAGATAAGAAAGCACCAGTGCTCTGAATGTCTCTTAATCCACTCCCTTTGGTGCCCTCTCTCACATTATTGTTTGGTGAATAGCAAGGAGCTGTTTCTGGAGAAAGGATGGACAAAGCAAACTTTGTATTAGTGTTATTGTAGTGAGGTTCCTGGGCCAGTGCCCTTGTTGAAATTTATGGACATCTTCCATGAAGATGCTGACACTGGGATACACAAGCAAAGGAAGGAGATGTGTGACACTGTGATACATGCTGTAGTCTTAGGACTAGGAACTGTCAGAGGACAATTACAAAGCTCATACTGAACAAAGCGGCGGATGAGATGAGCCCAGATATCAAGAAAGCCAAATAAATAAAGATCATAACGGCACTGGCTGTTGATCCCCAGCAAGTCCTCTTAACACCTGAACCCAGCTGCACAGCAGCGAACCGTAAGAGGAAGCTACAGAACTACAACTTTACGGTGTACGATACCGTGACAGGGCACAGAGCTTGATTCATCTGGTCAGAGTTTGTCACTCACCTCTCATGTAAATGACTTTCTTCGCACTTTTGAGATAACACTGGTCTGATGTTGTAACTATCAGAATGGTTGCTGCATGGTTCCTACCAGAATACTGGAAGTGCTTGGACTATCTGATACAAGAGAGGTCCAGCAAACATTTTTACAAAATGGACACACACACCAACAAGGTGGTGACACCACACACATGGACAGGCTGTAGCATTCCATGTTGTCAGGGTACACTCCTGTAGATTTTGCCAGGGTCATATCAGTGTTGGCGCTCCAAGCCTGTTTGTGTTCTTCACGAAGGTTGTCTCCTTCTTCCAACGAATTCATGGGTGGACTGTAAAGCACATAGCCAGGAAGAAATGTTGGGGATCCATGTGCTGTGGATCTCAAAGTCATCCATTACACCAAAAGGGATACTCAAACTAAAGTCAGCGTTGATGTGTGAGCCTTCCTCATAGGTCATCTGTAGCCAGCTGTACAGATACAAATAAGAGTAGAACTGCAAAAATTGCACTCTGCAGAAATTAGAAACTTAAAAGAGTCTCATGCCATTTATGTCACAATCAAGCCATTCATTTCATCATTGTTTGTAGGAAGTTTGCACAGTTCTGAATGAAAATGGCTGTCTGAATGACCATGTGATTTTTCTGTATCATCAAGAGCCGCTGTTCTGCATTGTCTTGTAATTTCTGAAGTCTTTTTTTGCACTCTTCAGGTTGAAGAAAATGTCTTGACCTTGGTAATCTTTTTATATCAGAGTATCTGTTGGTGGCCAAGAGTGAAATTTATAGGATATGTCTATTCAAAACAACTTGCTGCTCATAACCTAATCACTACATAAGTACGAAATTTTTTTGTGGATGTTCTATTCTTCGTTCATGTACTTTCAACAATGCTGAACACCAAGTACAGAATAATTTCAGTACTGTGAATATGAGTAATTTTGATAAGTGCAGTTATGACTACGTGCTTGAGACTACAAAGAGATGAACCTGATATCAATCAAAAATATTTTTTTTTCTCTTCATTCATCATAGCAATCGACATTTATCATGTGAAGGGTAACCCTAATGAACTTTTACAGTACCAGTTTGTTGTGAGCATCAAATGTTGGAATGTTTTCATGTTATTTTATCGCAAATGAGCTGTTGTGGTGCTTGGGACTTTCTAAGTGTACAAAATTCTATCTGAAAGGTACACTGATCTGCAGAGGTACTGCAGTGCTTACAATTTAAGAACAGGCTTCAAGCAATAAGAAGTATCTAATCATTTAAAGCCAACATTATTTCTGACGAAAGCTGACTGCATTTCTGATCTTATATTTTTGCACTTGTTTCATTGTTGTGATCAAATTTTATTTATTAAAAATATTTTTAGCTAGAAAAAATTGCTTGTGAATGTTTTGTTGATTGAAGAACACTAACATGATAAATACAAGGGCCAAAAAACATGAAACCAGTGTTCCCAAATAAACCAAGCGCGTGTGAATTGATAACACTTTTCATGATGAATTTGTATAGCGCATAATATTAATTTCTCTAAAAATGTTTACATCCATTCCTTTATAATAACTTTCTAATATAAAAGTATCACAAGGAAAGTGGAGAGTGGGTGGACTTAGTGCAGGAATGACAGCTGAGCTGGAGAGGATTACCAAGAATCGCATGTGCTGGTGGAGTGTTGTCACGGCCCTATGTTCCTCAAGGAATCAACGGGCAAAAGGAAAGATAAAAAGTATGTTTTGCAAATGTTCAGCATACTAAAAGTTACTATTTAAAAAAAAAGAACAGATTTAAAATGTTTTTATTCTCTCTTGAAAAATTTACCAAAAATGTGAAACTGGTTCTTAGGCACTGATATTTTAGTGTGGTACAAAAGATTCCATTATTTAGTTCACCACAAGATGAAAGCCAATTCCTATTTCTTAAAGCACTGACAGCTAACAAACTGAACACAATGAAAACAAAAACAAGCTCACTGCCATTTGATTAGAAGAAAGCAGCCTACATAATCAGTCCATACTGTTCAAAAACTGCTGCTCAAGACAGGGCAAAGTTCAGGACCAAAGATTCATGAATATTTCTCACCATATTGTTTAATGAAGAAGGCATCACCTAGCATTGCCGCAATCCACAGTTATGGAAAATCCACATCAGTACCAACAAATTTGTATCTTGGAGATGACTGGGTCAGTGCATTCACCTCACTTCCAGTTCTGTCTTTCATTTTCTGTATATCAGAGAAATAACATATTTACATCTCTTGACACTTAATTGACATTTTTTTTTCTCAACAGGAAAAAAAAAAAAATTATTTGAATTCTATTGTATTCATGGAACATTGCCTAATTCACTATGGGACACTGTCATGTGACCAAATGATATGAGTCAGATGTCATAGGGTTAAAAAATTTAGATGTTACTGACTATTAGGTCTCAGGAGATATCTCTAAATGTGAATATCTCAGTACAAAAGATTTCTAACTGAATAATTCTTTCAACAAAGCCCAGTATAACCACATCCCATTCCCATGATAAGTAAAAAATATTCTAAATGTGATAAAATTGACATTAAATTCGCTTTACCCAATTGTGCAACAAATTATCTGTCTTTCATTGATTTGGCACTTTCTTTGCAAAAAAAATTTGTCCGCTCTTCCATAAGGCAGTGAGATGAAAATTTCCTGAGGAAACAAAGAAATTTCAAACATTTCAGCTTACAAACTGAGAAATATCTTTCGAGAAACCGGAATGTTAGTGTTTGTCATTAAATGCAAGTTTGAAAGAGCTAAAAATGACGGCAACATTCAGGTAGTGTATTTCATTATACTAATGATTGTCTTGTCACTTGCCTTGAGTCTCTGAGGTCTGACACAGCTTTTAGACTTTTTCTTGTTGGTATGCTCGGTTCATAAATATCAAAACAATTTACAGAAGTAACAGTGAATCTGACTGGCACACTCTCATTAAAGTTAATCTAATATTCATTTTGACTCAAGTAAAATTTGAACCATGGCAATCCAGTGATTACTAGACACAGGAACTCTGCAGAAATAGTGGAATGTGAACAAGAAAAGAAAAAAAAAAATTCTCCTTCCACAAAAATTATTTCTACTTTCGAGCAGACAACTTCAGACACGTTGTGCTATAAAACTATAATACATTACCATAACATGGGCATTACCAGCTATCAGCCAGGTTGGTTCCACAGCTTGCCATGTGAGGGTCCCAGCAGTGACAATGCCAAGTACAATCAACCCATAAAGGCCATCAATGTCATACTTTGGGTCTCTGTATATTGAGGAAAAAAAAAAATCTTATGAATGATATTATTCTCTAATCCATCAGTCTCCATGAACAAGACAGTTAAGAACAAATAATAAATTTTCTTATAGAGATAGCATACTGATCCTTTCACTTAGATATAAATCTAGATCTAGATCTACATCTACAACTAGTCTCAGATTATCAGTGTGCTAAGCAGATTCTGATAGATTTAACTGTAACTGGCAGTGAAATCTAGTTTTGTACGTTTGTGAAAAGTCACAGATATCTGACTTAATTAACTGATTCATGTAAATCTAGATCTATTTATAATGGATGATAATCACTTTAGACCTCAGACCTATAGAACTCTAGATCTTCCTGTCCCAACAATTGATAACCCCTGATCAGTCGGACAGGGGTGATAGTCCTCTTTCTCTAATGGACCACTTGAATTTGTTTGCGCTTACCAAGCAGTAAAATAGTCAGTAATATTTTCCTCTACTGCCAGTCATGTGTAACAGGAGATTTAAAATCAGATTCTATTTCTCAATTTATCTGCAATCTTAACCTATGACTTAGCTTAGTCCATTACATTACTGAGCACTACCTTCTCAGAGCGGTTCCTGCAAAAATGGCAGATATCAAGACTGCAATTATTATGTTTGGCCACTTAAGGCTACTAGAATGTATTCTGTACACCAAATATTTGTATTGATTCATTGATTAGTTTCCCTGTAGAATTAACCCCATAGTTGCAAGTAGTATCTGTTGTTTCTGTGATATGCGCGACTCACACGTAGTATCTGTTATCTTGCAAGTAGTATCTGTTGCCTCGGCCGTAGGCACAGCCAAGGGTCCCAGCAGGTTAGGACCAGGGGTTGGTCCAGTTCATTTTGATTAGCCTATTAGAATTGCAGCATTTGACATCCCCCTTCTTTGAGTTTTGCAAATGCCGGCATAGCGTGCACTGAGTGCTTCAGATCTTGCTTTGTATGTTGAAGTCACTGTGTTCTGGGGTTTTAATAGGGTGAGGTCTGGGCATTTTGCTGCTCAAACAAGAAAAATTAAGAACATTCCAGGCCCTAGTCCCCTCTTCCTTGGGGTGGAGATGCTGGCCCAGATGCTCCCATAAAATTATCTCTTTTAGGTTTTCCTGGAAAGGACTTTGACTCAATGGGCTGTTAGTTCATTATATGCCATTCGGTTCACTGCATATCTAGATCTAGATCTATGTGCGATCCAGTGAGCGTAGGCCTAAGGTTTCGAGCTCCTTTGAACAGGCTGGATTATAGATCTAGGTGGCCATGTTCACATGGGGAATGTGAATCTAGAGTCTAGATCTAGATCTAACCAAGATTCTAGATCCAATAGACCTGTTCCTAGAAATGAATGTCTTATCACTAAATTGAGAAATATAAAATAGGCAATCATTTTTTGAGTTATGTTACTGTATCTAGGTCTGATTTAAATCTATCTCTGGATCTAACAAAAGGACAGGGGGATCAACATTTTCTTACCACAATGGGCTACACAGGCCTAGTCCTAGTCTAGCTCCTCTAGATCTAGATCTAAATTCAAAACTAGATCTTATACACTTATACACCTAGATCTAAGTCTAGATCTAGATCTAGATCTAGATCTAGATTTAGAGTTACAAAACTAAAACGTCGACACAATTTCATCACCTAGATCTAGATCTAGATCTATGTCTATGAAATAAAATACTCAATTAAGACATGTTTTTTATGTTCATACTGAGCACACTGACAAAAACAGTCAGTGCTACAAAAATATAGAATCTGTGCGAGCGTGCGTGTCTGTCAGCGCACACTTACCAAACCATAATAAAAACACCCGGCTTAAACCAAGGGAACGAACTGTGATAATTTTTGTAGTTCTTCAAGATAATACTAAAGAATTAAGTCCCATAAAGTGAGTCGCCCAACGGTCTAAGGGAAACAACTCAATAAATACCTACCTTTGCCTAAGGTATCAGGATTTAGTTCCCATTATTTAGATGTCCTCACATATTATAGGGAGTGTTGTTCCACAATGTCGAAATGTGGGAAGGCGAAACAATGTTTCTGAAACATTGCATTAGTGGAAGAGTTCACTCATAAAACTTTCTTTTCAACTATAACAAAATTAGAAAAACTACATGTAATTTCAAAGACAATATCTTAACGCAAAATCTTAAAGCAAAGTTTGAACATTTACAGGAATGAGGCACTGGTTTAGAATAACAGTTTTACATTATTTACATGTTCATGACTCTTCAAACCACCCTCAGAGCATTTCTTTAGCTGTCTGCCGCCCAAGTCATAAAGCAGCTCTCAAAGTGACAGCTCGGGGGAATTCCCCTCCATGGTGTTCCGGTATGAATTTCCTGCCGCCCTACTAGTTCTTCTCCACTGTGATATCACCTTTTTTTTTTTTATCCCATTAGGCTGCAGTATCTACTGCAACTAAAATTGTTTTATGGCCATCTTGAGAAACTCATTTTTTTTCGTGTGTTTAGTCATATAAGTTTTGTTCATGTGTTCGCTTGGATTATGTTGTACAATTTGATTTAAAATTACATAATATTGTCTCTAAACTCAGTGTAAATCGATATCATTTTTTTTCAAACTTCCTTTAAGTATCCCTAAAAAATGGTTTTAAACACTCAAGTATTCTCATCATTCAACTGTGTAAAACTCAGTTTTATTATTGTTTCAGTCTTAGAAGTTGAGTTATATTCGATTTTGTTCTCATACTTCTGAGGTTATACATTACTTCATTTATGGGCACTCAAGTGATGCAGTCCTGTGCAGCTCTGCCCAGCCCTGCCCGCTGTCAGTAGGCCAGTGTAAAAGTGTAGAATCTAGCTGTTGGATATTTGAAACCCACACTGTGATGGCAGTAAAGCTGAAATGATTCCCATATTGAGAGGAATGAAAGAGTAATGTTTTTACTTTATAGATATCAAATTTATAAAGAATTCTGTAGACCCCTGTGGTGAATACAGTGGACACCGGATATAAGCAACTCGGATATAAGAAAACTCGGTTATTGCCAATGAATTTTTTCCCTCCGGCCAAACTCTTCTTTATAATGTATTACAAAAACCTGCATACAAAAACCTTACTTATAAGAAAACTTGGTTTTAGGAAAGCAAATTTCTTGTCCCCTTTGATGCAAAAACTCGGATATAAGAAACTGAAAGTACATGTACATTTCCAAGAAAATTTCACTCATACTAAGAAACCGAAGGTACATTTCCTAGGACAGACACATGATTGCGCATGATTTTCTTTTCTTGAATTGCCTCTTTACCATTGTATTCTGTGCAAAATTGAATGTTGCACGGCTGTGCAAAACGGCCCTCAGCGTGCCTTCAATTCGCTGGCCGGCGCGCAATAAATCATCCATCAATAGGACACTGAGGGGAACTCCCCACCCATTTTATCAGATTTTGAAATTGCCCTGCCAGTGGTCCTTCCGTATTATCACATTTTTGGTGCATGATTGTGAGTTTGTATCTGAAGTGAACATCCTTTTGTGACCACCAGTGAATTCTCCTGTTTTTGCTGTTTCTTTTAGTGTAGTTTTGGTTAGCCTGTCATCTTCAGCTGTGCCTTAGGAGGCATTTTAAAATGATGTGTAATCCCTTAATAAATTACAGTATATAAGTGACTGATTTCTCAATATTTGAATTCTCAGTGAATTCTCCTATTTTTCCTTCTCACATGAGCGATTATCAGATATATCCTTCATGGCCAGGGCATAGGCATCCTTTACCACAATTGCACTCATCATACTGACTACTCCTTTGCATAAAGCAGCATCACCCTATCATCACTGTTTGCTGGGGATCACACTCAAACATCACAGACACCAGACAATGTTCCAGATGAAAGAGATAAATTTATTTATGCTGAAGAAACTAGGAAAAATGATGAAATTGTTTCAGAAACTTTGGCAGCCATTGGATAAAATAGGAAATTTAAGATCAAAATCTGGTTTCATTGAAATTTGACTAATTGTGGCTCTCACAGAGGAGCAAAATATGTAGATATCTAAATTTGATGTAGTTGAAAGTGAAATAGCAGGGATAGAAAAATGTGACCTTACACCACTAAGCAATTCCATCTGCAGTAGGCCTACTCCCGACAACATGTTAACCCGAGGTAACATCACACCCCAACATATCACGGCAGAAACGTCTTCGGCGATCACTGCCATCGTTATTTTACTCAGTCTAGACACAACCCATAGCACAAGTAAGATAGAACAAGAGCTGTCACACACACTGAATACACAGACAGCACATCACAGACAAGGTGTTCCAACCCGGGAAACAATTCAACAGCATAAACGAGACATTCAGCGCATGCACTTATTTCACACACGCAACCAGTAGGAGGAACACAATAACTTTTTTACACAGCAGTGAACAGTTATAAGAAACTTTATTATGGATTTCGCGTTGCATAAGAGTATGCATGCACAACTACAGTACAATTAAAAGACATTGACAGAAATGAAAACTTTATTATTATTTACTAAACAGTTGTACAAGCAGTACGTTCAGCAATCTGTTTTTATTTTTATTCTTAAATTGTGCATAATCATGATTACATTACTCACTTTGAAAATAAAAATAAAAAAAAAAACTTGTGTTCCCAAAATTTTTGTTGGTAAGACTACGTTATTCACTGAATAACTCAGAATCTCACTCTCACTCTCTCTTTCAATCTCTCCTTAGCTCTTTTTTGTTTGGTTGGTTGATTGTTTGTTTTTTTTTCTTTTTGTTTTGTTTTTTCTTTACCACATGACCGCCAGCGCTACAGTTGGGAAGTATTTTCATGTTCAAATAAAAAAAATCGGACATTGAAGGACACATGCGCACTGGTGTATATTAACTCTACACATATATATTCTGAGCAGGTCTTTAAGAGAAACCAGAAATTTCGTAATTTAATGCAAAACATACATGAACTGAGGAAAAAAAAAATGTCTTAAGCCTTTTTTTTCACTGAACTCGGTTATATTTTATAAGAAATATTTTTCAAAATACTTTTTATATCCGACTTTTAGATATAAGAAAACTCAGATATAAGAAATCAAAAAATTCCCCTCCCTCGAGTTTCTTATAACCGGCCTATACTGTACCTTGTAAAGATACAACAATGCCCATCTTTGTCAACTTTGATGATCTGATACTGCGATACACAACATTATATGCACAAATAAAACATATCGGCTAGAAGTCAAAGATTTTTTTCTTTTCGTTGGTAAGCTTATTTTTGATGCAGAACAATTCTGTTCACCCCATAATCCTTTTCAAAAAGCAAAAACTTTCACCACACAAGTTTGCCATTGCTTGTGTGGGCACCGGGGTGTGACTGACCTTTTAACCCCGCTCGACACGGCAGGGCGGCAGGAAACTAAAAGAACGGTGGTGTACAGCCATGTGTTGTTTATGTTATGTTATTTTATGTATTATATCTGAATGTATGCAATCTCATGATCTGCATATTTATTATCTAAATTTAACTAAAACTCCAATTTAATTTTTTTCTTTCCTAAATTTTTCTTATCTTTTGGCATTCTGGTTGTCTTTAATGCACCTCTTCTTCTCATCCCTTCTTTATGTTATTGACCAATCTGTCTTTGGTTAAATGGTGCTGTCAGCAGCTTGGACTGTCAGCTAAGAGAACAATAAAACAACAGTGGTTGACAAACGCTTTCAAGAAAAATCATTAATTCAGTTCTTCATTCACATTTATTACATTTAATTATTTTCATTTTTTAAATAAAAATGTCAATTAGCTCATAAATGAAAATTCTCTCACAATAATCTAAACTTTACAAGACTGCCAAGCAGAAATAAAAAGCTCAGTGCATATTATTTTGATAGAGCCATGAGAGGGCACTTACGACAAATCTATGGGGTTCTCTGATGGTGGTGAGAGGTTAGGCCAGATATACCATGCCAGTGGCAGGACTGATGATGGAATAATCGAAACTGTTGGGCAGGGACAGTCCACTGGTGGGTGTGTCAAATGCAATGTTGGGACAGTCCACTGGTGGGTGTGTCAAATGCAATGTTGGGACAGTCCACTGGGGGGTGTGTCAAATGCAATGTTGGGACAGTCCACTGGTGGGTGTGTCAAATGCAATGTTGGAAGAGTCCACTGGTGGGTGTGTCAAAGGTTATGTTGGTGATGGAATGAACCAAGGTCCTACTTGGCCTGTGTGAAAAAAAAACCTGAAAGCAATACAAAATTATAGACACAAAAAGAGTGGCCCTTTAATACTGTACAGCTGTGCACTGTAAATGTGTGCCACAACTTTTATATTGTTGTTGCATAACTCGAGTGTACAAAATCTCCACTCTCAAAGTTCATCTTTTCTATCATATCTTGTCCACTGGAATTAGCTGATCACCCAATATGTGCAAAAACTTACATTGATTGGATCAGAATCTGTTGCTTCCATTGAGGCCACCAGACTTTGCACAGACAAATTCTCAGAGATGGTGACATTGTAGTTTGTCTGGGCAAAGACAGGTGCTGAGGGGTTCTTGGACACACTGATGATGACCAGGGCAAGAGCTGCTCTAGGGGAGGTTGACTGGCTGGAAACTTCCACAATGTGGACGTCATCTGCTAGAGAAAGAGAGCAGGTGTTACTTCAAGTGTTCTGGGATGGAATGCAGCTAGAAAGGGACAGTTCAAAGATGATAGACAAAACATTTGTGAGATGAAACCGAAGGGACATTCTAACGTAGCCATTCTAACGTGTTGCAAAATCAAACTTGGGGATGTTGTTTTTCAATAGAGAATCCTGATTATGCTATAATGTCAGATGCAGACTATGATGTTTTATAACAGCAAATTCAGACAAGTCTCTGCAAAACTGCTGAGGCAAAGAGCTGAGGAACAGGAAGCCAGCTTAAGATGTTCAGAATGTGCTGTTAAATCAAACATTCGGATATTGTTTTCCCAATAAATTACTCCACATTATGCTAGAAAATCTAATGCACAGATGATATTTTCTTATTCAAGTAATCTGGAATACAATGGACCTACCAGACACAGCTGGAGGATTCACACATAACAATTGATGCTGGAAGAACTGGATCACATGGTTAAAAATTGTGGGCTCCACACATATCCAAGAGAAACCAACATTTTTTAAATAAATTTAAAAATCCAGTTGTCCAATCATTCTCAGTCAATTATTTGCACCTGAAAATATTTCAGTAGATTGTCTAATATATTTTCAATATCTTTTAGCCACTGACTATGATGCAAATTACGAGTATCTTCCGTCATGGATCTGAATATATCAAGTGCATATTTTTCTGACACATATGTATCATTTTTGTCTGACTGTTTTGGCTACGATGTGCAATATAGAAACTAGGATGTGCAATATAGAAAAATTAGTGCAAAAACCCGCTCTAAGAATGCCAAAATGAATCAAGAATTTTGTGTTGGACAACAAATTACAAAGATTAAGAAAAACAGCAACAAATATTTTCTAATAAAAGAAGGGAAGAAAGGGAATGTGTGCACATGTAAATTAAGAGCACTAAAGAAACTAAATGACACAGAGGGTGTGAAAGAAGCAAAAGGGTCACTTTTCAACATAACACTGCTTAAACTTTAAACACTCTAAAGTAAGAAAGTAAGTTAGCATTGTAAAAGTCAGATGACTGGAGAAGGGAAGGGGAGGAATACAAAATATTACATATTACGTTCTTTCAATGGCTGAACTGAGTAGAACTCAGGTTGATCGTCTACTGTGGGCTGCCGGTCACCACGCTACCCTTCCCCTCCCCATCCCATTCTATCATAGTACAATTCAGATCAAACTCCTGTGAATGTTTATTATTCAATTATTATAACAGTTTTTGAATAGCGTCAAATATAATAAGCTTTTTTTCAGATTTATGTAAGTAGAAACACAGATCTTTATGCAAGAATTCTGTGTGCCAAATTTCAGATAGATCCATTCAGTAGATTTTGAGTCCATAATAAGCCTTTCATGGGTTTTCTTGCAGATTTATAGTACAGATAAAACATGTCAGCAGTTTCACTTTCCTTTGCTTGCCCAAGAAAGATACTGACATAGCACATTCATTCATTGGTATACCATCAATTTCGATGGTCACTGTGCAGATGGCCTTCTTTTATGGGTATGAGTGTGGCTGAAGAGACCGATTCTTGCGGCACACACACCTGCGGGCAGTAGGGGCATTAGAATGTGGCTGAGGTGGGAAGGAAGGATATATTATAACCGAGGTAATGGTGGTGCTCGGCAGTTTTCAGAGTTGTGCCTCCAATAGTGATGGTGGGGGGAGGTTGCACTGTTGGGCCTGGGGAGGGTTGGTAGAGCCGTACTGCTTGGACCTTGGATGCATCCACGTGGTTTTGTTTGTTGGCCAGTCTAATGTCTGACATGGTGATGGTGAGACTATTTTCAGTGCACATAGTCAGGAGCAGCAGCCTGTTGCTGTTCATCCTGCAGACTCCCTTGGGGCCTAGAAACTCCTTCCCAGCTCTAGTGATCTGTCCCCACTCTTGCGCTGAAGTCCCCTATGACTACCAGATTGTTGCTTGCAGGAGATGACTTCACAAAAGAATCCAAGGTTTCATAAAATCTCTCCATTCTTTCTCACAGTTTGTGAGTGTGGGGGGTATAGGCACTGATGATGGTGATATGCCTGGAGCAACTGACATTACATTCTATATACATCTTTCAACCTCCTCACGGAGGTTATCTCGAGCAACTGACAGGGAAGCACAGTTTCATCAGTCATTCATTGATGCAGGTAGGGAGATCAGGGAGTTGGTGTAGCAGAGTGTTGCGGATGGCAAATTCAACTCCATGCTGTCTGTCTTCATCTTCTGCTTTTCCTTTCCAGAAGAAGGTGTAGCTGCCCCTCTGGTTTGCAGACTGCTCCCTCTTCAGCAAAGCAAATCTCTCTGAGGGCAGCGATGTCAATCCTGTACTGCACCAGCTCTTTGGCTGCAAAGGCAGTGCTTTTGTGAGGCTGTGTTGTGTCCTCTCTTTCCAGCAATATGTGCATGTTCGTTGTGCCCATGATGAGTTTTTTTCTTCTTTCTTTTCAACCGCTAAGAGGGTTAACTGCCAGCTGCGGCATGCTGGCCAGTTAGTTATAGGGCAGCCAATTTTCAGGACACTTTTTCTAGTTCCTTGCCTTCCCTTACTAGGGTGAGCAGTGCTGTCCTGAAATGGGCTGCTCAGACACCTGGGATGCTACTGAACTCCACTACTGCCCTCTCCACTACTGGAGAATGACTATCTGTCTCAGGCCCACTATCTTTAGGCTTGGAACTACAACTTCTGCCTTGTCTGCCGGAAACAGACTTCACATGGTAGGGTGAGCAATCCCTGATATCACAGAGGGTTTGAGACCTGTTGGCCACCCTCACCAGGTTCAGCCCCTCCTCCTCCCCCCCCCCCCCTCCCACCGGAGGTACTGTCCCTTCATGAAACCCTATAAATCCCCATAACACATTACTGTCCTAACAATTCATAATCTGCCCATGTTTTATCCTTCTGACTTACCCTGTATTACACAGTGGTGTCAGAAACAATGGAAGGATTAGTGCTAATGGCGCTGGTGCTGCGATTGGTGACATAGTACAAAGTGGCTGGCACAGTGCTGACCAGAGAGTACTGAAGGGTATTTTGTAAACAAATACATAGGAAAACACAATCGCTTCTCATGCCTCAAAACTGGAACAGCACAGGCCAAACAGTTCAATAGGCAAATTCTTAAATGTTGAAGAAAAGAAAACAGTTATCACTAAATATACCTTCAGAGCTGGAAGTAAGGAAAGTCACTTTATGTCCCAACACTAAGCTCTCAGTAAATTCATCTTAAGACCCAGTGAATCTTAAATAAAAATTTGGCATTTTTTTAATCCCTCTTTGCTATTTTACTGTCAATTTTTAATGTTTCAACATAAGTTATGTTTTTAGAGATGGCTCTAATTTACTCCTTCTAGATTAGTGGTTTCCACCCTCACAATAATTGTGCCTGGCAAAATGTTCTCACTAATGTCAACCTTGTGAAGGTCCTGTCTCAACTCAGGCCCAAATCTATCACCCATCACAAAGACAGTCACACAGACAGTTGTTGTCTGTCTTGAAAAACCATTATCAGTGGCCACAACCAAGAGGGATGTATTCATGCACATCTAACACCAGCTGTTTATGTTTCAATTGCTCATTTTTATCTATACACCTTTTGTCAAGAAAGAAGTGGAGATTACATTTTTCACGCATATTTGGTTATGCATCCATGTACACACTGAAGGTAATGGTGTATATTATTTTATGCAGATCATACATACGGCTCTTTTGTATGAAATACAATCACCTTAGTGTATATTTATTTATCTGTTATTTTTATTACATTCTCCTTCTGACTTTTCTACTTTTATTACTAATATTATCTTCAGCATTATCATGATTATTTCACAGAAATATATTGAATAAAGGAACAGAAATTTGACTGTACCTAATTTGTTATGTTTATGGAAACAGTGAATAAATAAAACAAGAATCTTCAAATATAAAAAACAAATGAAAGTGAAATTCCAAATGCCTGATCTAATTTTACTTTTTGTGGAGCTAACCACTGTCAATCAGTTATTTCATGACATTTCATGCTAACCATCCTTTCTAGCCTTATGCCTTTCAAGGTCAATACTTTCAGGACTGCACATGTCTGTCTAAGACATTTCTGAGGCTGGATGAGACTGTCAGCATACCAATCAGTGGACTAAAGAAGAAGTAGATATCAGAATCCTTACGTGTAGAGTCTGAGCTGCTGATAGAGAAGGTGAAGACATCATTCTCAGCCTGGGAAATACAAAACAAAATCAGTCATTATAATGCCCAAGACCTCCTACAATTTCAATACCGTAAATGACAGTAAACATATATACACTGCTGATAACTATATGGGTGGTATATTATTGTTCACAAAGGTAATTACTTCCATTTCTTTTGTCTATCCACAGTTTGGATTAAATTTAGGTAAATGAACTTATATTCCATTCCACAGGGCCAGCCTTCAGATGAGATAAATTTGAAAATTGGTTAACTCACTGAAGACCGTTATCTTTATCACAACATGTGCGATCATTTGCGTTACAATAGCTGAAAACCGATAAATCCCTGCAATCTCAATATTAATACTTCACTGTAAGCTTTAGATAGCAACAACTGCAATAATGGGCTCTATTCTCTGTTGTGTTTTTAAAAATTATTTCCTATCAGTTAGAACTAAATCAGAACTCTCATGCATGAGCAATAAATTTTTTACAAATTTTTTCCTGATGTCACCTCAAATGTTTGAATCAAAGCCTCATGCATGGAAGAGACAAAATATCTTTGACATTATTAAAATTCCCAATCTATCATATGTTCAGACACTGATCTAGACCCAGATTGTGTTGAGACAGGTTCAAAACAGTGTTAAAAGAATGGTTGCAAAGAAAAGGATGGACTGTTCAAGGGTCAAAAGGGGAAGGAAAGTTGAACATGAAATCTAGATCTACATCTCTATCAGATCAACGTTGATCTAGATCTGGATCTAGATCTACTCTACTATACCTAGAAACATATCAAGAAAGTTTACTGGCTATATTTGAGCACTATTTGTTTGAAATCTGTTTGTTGTGTGGACAGGATAATTGTTTAGCATTGTTTTTGTATTGTTTCTAACTTTATTCTTTGTGATTAAAAAAAAAAAATATTGTCGTCAAGGCTGGGTAATCCCAAATTGTTTGAGGGTGAAATTTTTGGCCATTTTTAGAAATTCATAAAGAAAAAATAATTCAACATAACACAGCTCTATTTGCAGTATGGCATAATTAGCCCTTTTATCTGACAGCACTTCAAAATTGAAGATTCTATCTTCATAACTTTTAACACAATGAATTTTTGAAAACACCTAAAGAGGGTGGGTCCCTGGGAAATTTATGGAACAAAAGTGATGGTTTTCAGTGAGTTAACCTGTTCAAAATCTTTTTGATTTCCTCCTCTTTTTTTTGTTTTGTTTATTTGTTGGTTCCTTTTCATCAGTCAAAGGATATTTCATTGCCAAATATTTTAAAAGACCTATGTTTTTTTGCCGTACCCTTGTGTGTTGGTTAGCAACATTTCATGTAACACTGCTTGAATTTAATAACATCAGTTATTAGCTTCCTTAAAAATTATGATCTAATCAAAGCTGAGAAATCAGGATAATTCAGAAGAAATAAAAATGTATATGAAAAAAATCTAACACATTTGATACTTGTGGAGAAACCATGGTTCTATTTTTTTACTTACAGTGTCAACATCTGAGGCAATGACATGGCCAAATACCAAGAGGCTGATCTTCTGAAATCGTGGACTCCGAATATCCATGTGGAAATCTCGGTGGGCTGGCATTACAAATCACAATGACTTGAACAAGACTGGGCTCACATAGTGAGGTCTTCCACTCCAAGGGCTGAAACTTGGACCCAACACACAAAACAAATAAGTTTGGGTACATTGTTCACATAAGTAAACCTTAGCCCCTGAATTATCATTCAAAGAAATTTGCAGATGTTTAAAGAATAATGAGTGTTTTTTGCACTTCAACACCAAGTTCATCGTAATTTTTTTCTTTGTTAAATGTCTTTTATTAGCTGTAGGTGCCTAGTCGTCTCAGATTTTAGGACATTTTTATAACATGATAAAACTATCATATAATGATTGGTGCTTTCTGTTCATGATAGGAAGACAAGTTAGATTATAACTGTATCTATCTCAGATACTGCTATTGTGGCTCGATGCCTCACAAATACAACACCAAGATTAATTAAATTGCATCTTCAAGAGCTTGTAATAGCTGAATGCACTTTGAGACTTATATGTAGAATTAGAATGAGTCTGATTCATGATGATTCACTGAATACTTGAACAGACTGTGACTTACAATGTATCTGCCAGTCTCATCACTCTCCAATGACTGTGCCAGTGTAATCAAGCCAGTCTGCGGGTTAATCCTTAACAAGGTCAAGCCAAGACCGTCACCAGTGATCTCATACCGTAGTTCTTCTGTTAACAAAGAGAGGACAAGATGAAGTGAGACTTTGTTTTACTGGTAACATGGGCACACTGCATATATGTTCAAGATAAATAACAGAAAATCCATAAGTCATGCAAAACTAAATAAGTAACCAAGAGGTTATCAAATGATTTTTAGAATGTTGATGTCAGTGCTGTACTGTCCTACAGCTAACTTAGCTATACTGCACGCAAGATACTTGATTTTATCTCAATCCCTGCCTTCCACCACATCATCAAATGAGATGCGCACTCCTCTTCCGCGGGCTTTCACTTGGCGCCTTGCTTCCGCGGCGATCACATGTGTTTTCTCAGAGCAGCAATTATTCCTTCAGCTTATGCCTTATTTGTTATTTTATCTATACATTTCAACTATACTATTCATAGAAAGTCTCTATAACTTGTAAAAAATTTATGTAATATAGATCTATATATATTGTACTTGTGGTGACACTAATTCTTTGTTGGAAAAAGATAAGAGTATTTTATTTGATTCTGCCTATTCAATTGTATAAATTTACTAGCGATGGAAGAGGGATATCAGCCCTTTCTCCTGAAATTCAGTCAGAAACTCAGTCTCGACCTTTGGTTAGTCGAGAGAGATCACCCACTGACCCGGTCACCCCCGCCAACTCTCTCGGTGGTACCGATACAAGTATTGGCATATTTGGGGGCAGTCACAACAATAAGAGCGGTGCTCTACTAAAACAGATTACCGACAATATTGCCATCCTAGTTGAAAGGATGGACAAACTAGAAAGATCTTGAAGTAGATCCAGAAACCCAAGACCGGGGAAGAAACAAAAGAGAAGTCGTAGACAGGCGGTAAGTATGTCATACTCTAGCTCTAGATCGAGATCCAGATCAGAAGTCAGCTACCTAAGTGGTACAGATTATATCGGTCAGGGGAAAAAAAGGTGCGACACCACCTTAGTCAGTAGTGTCAGGGCAAGTAACCTGAGAGGACCTGTGATATCCTCGCCATGGGCGAAAATGACAGGGATTCTCATGGTCCCACCTGCAAAACCCCTCGACAGCAAATGTGTTGATGATGAAGAAGATATTCTCAAAATTATAGATCCACAGATGCTCGGTGAGCTAAGAGTGGATGTTGATGAAGATGATTCAGAGGATGATATCCTTGCACAAATTGAAGTGAAATTATACAACAAGGAAGATAAGAGACCACCAGTGGTGGAAAAACTGGCAACAATGGTAGACACTTATTTTGGACAAAAATTACCAGGGGAAAAAGTTGAAAGCTATTGCTGATAAATACAAAATTCCTGGAAATTGCCAGCAAATAAAACTTCCTCGGATGAACGAGGACCTTTTAGAGCACAACATGATCGACAAATTTGCCTATCGTAATGACATGTGTAACGGTGCAAAACTTCCTTATTAAGGCCACGGCAGCCCTGGCCTCAACTTGTGAGAACCTGTACTGTAATGTTCTCTCACAATCGAAGAACGCTGCCAGAGATGACACTGCCAAGCGCACATTTGACACCACTAACGATGCGATAGCATCAGTATGTGATGCCCTTATATTGCTGGGCCAAGCTCAAGTTGAATTATCTCAAAGACGAAGGTCACACTTATATAATAACTTGCCCAAGGACATTAGTTCTGTGTGAAATGCTAAAATTATAACAAACTCAGAGAAACTCTTCGGTGAAGATATAAAAAAATTAATGGCGGATGCTAGACAAAATTATCAGTTTTTCTTTTATAGAAGCCAGTATAATACCTTTTATTCAAAAGCTGGCGCATCAAGACAAAATACGCGGCCTTTTTTAGGCACAGGGAAAGCCCCATTCAAGGGGTACGGGCAATCACAACCAGGCCAGTACCAAGGGAAGAGCAGGAAGCACTACAACAAATACCATAAAGAAAATGTCAGGAGGTAAGCCAATTTGAAAGGGAGTTACCTCAAGTAAAAGCAGATTTAGAAGAAAAATGCAAAATATTCAAAGGGTGACAAATTGCAAATAAATATGAACAGTGGACAAATTGGCAATAACATGACAGAAAAAATAGATGATGAGATCAAAGAATTAGAAAGTAAGAACATCATTACTAAATGTCAACACACAGGAGAAGAATTTGTCTCCCCTATGTTTGTCAGGCCTAAAAAAGATGGCAATATTAGACTGATGCTCAATTTAAAGAATTTTTTCCAGCGTGTGGTTTATCACCATTTCAAAATGGAAACATTCAAAACAGCTCTAATTTTAATAAGACAAGGCTATAAGATATGCTCTTCAGATTTAACAAATGCATATTACTCAGTACCCATTTATGACAGTTATCAGAATTATCTTAAATTTGAATGGAATGGAAATTTATATAAATTCAGGGTAGCCCCAAATGGTCAGGCCTGCAAACCAAGACAATTTACTCTGCTGGGGAAAGTAATGATGGCGCGATTGCATGCAGAAAATCACATAGGCTCTATTTTTATAGCTGACACAATTTTCATAGGACAAAGTGACAAAGAATGCATAACAACAGTAAGAGCAGCATTGAAACTCATGGACAGTTTAGGGTTTGTGGTACATCCAGAAAAATCTGTTTTCCTACCAACCTCAGAAATTACCTATCTTGGTTTGTAATAAATTCAGAGAATATGAGGGTACGACTAACCCAAGAGAGGGCCCTAAAAATACACAGTGCATGCAGAGAAATGTTA
The DNA here is from genome assembly GCA_038406235.1 of Peronia verruculata. Lineage (NCBI taxonomy): Eukaryota > Metazoa > Mollusca > Gastropoda > Systellommatophora > Onchidiidae > Peronia > Peronia verruculata. The sequence goes on along the minus strand of JBCAUA010183048.1, from coordinate 243 downwards.
CATAAAACTGTAATATTAATTAGAAGTTTAGCGAAAGTCAGGACTTTGTGTAGCCAGTTTCCCAGCTGTAATGTATGGACCATTGTGGTATAGAAATATGGAATGCCTGAAAACAAAAGCATTGAAATGTAATGCAGGAAACTTTGATGCAAGTACATGTATAACAGAAAAGATAAAAACAGAACTGAAATGGTGGTGTGGCAATATATTCACGGCATACAATGTAGTAGATACAAGTAATGG
>JBCAUA010182938.1:0-21563 GCA_038406235.1 Peronia verruculata | reverse complement strand
TCCCCTCGTCATTAGACATTGGGTGTTGTTATTGTAGTTTTTATCTGTTTCGGAATGGCAAAAAAAAAAAAAAAACCCTCCAAGAGGACTACGTGTCACATTGGACGTCGTCAAAATCTGGAGATTATTGAGCCAGTGAACTAGGATTCTAATGTAAGGAGAGGGCGTTTCCTATAACATAAACACTATAACGCGACCCTGTTTCAGGCGCCTAGTGACATAAGTGGACACTACAGCAGCTATATAAACAAGGGTTCGTTTTTTTCGAAAACTGAACTTTGCTCATCTCCATAGTGATAATGTGGTATGTGCAACTACTATTATTAATGCTAGGATAAGGGAAGAATATTATTGTTCTAATATTTTGTTTAGTTTATTGGTTTTATGCATTCAGTATTATTCTAGAAAATTGTAACCCCTTGATTATCTATCCTAGTTTATTTAACAACATCAAATTATTTAAACATTATTTAAACAGCATTTGCATAGTTTTGTGTTTCAACCAGCTTAGATTTGTCGAATTTGAGAGAATAAAATATGACACTGGGACCTCATTTGCTATATTAAAGTAAACAGAGTGATCAGCAATGTGCAGAGGTGTACAGTCCTGCACTTATTCCTAAATAAGAAGCGTTTTTCCGGTTATTTCATCCGTAGATGATGTGATCGTTTAATGTCATCAGGACCACATGAAAGATGACACTAACAATGATGATCATGACTTTGAAATGCCCATGAACTGAAGATACAAGAATGCATTAATTTAGGACAATCATGAAGCAAAACAATGCTGAAAGCTGTATGAGTAGTATTTGAATTCATGTTTTTCTCTAAATATGTCACAGAAGTATAATGGAACTCTCGTCATTATCATTGCAATTAAGGACACATAGTTTCAACTCAAAATATGCGGTCATCATTATATTTTTTTATTTGTTTCATTTTCAACATAATCACTCAAATTTGTGGACGACGAAGCATTGCCAAAAAGGATTACATAAATCTATTCTCTCTTCTGATCAAGAATATCGCCAAATTTACTGTAGCACTCAGAACTATGCAAAAATATGTAAAACCAAAGATGTTAACAAGTTGTGTTCCATGTTCTAACTATTGTGATAAAACGCCAGCAGATTATTTTGTTATCTGGTTTATATTGACACGTTTCATCAAAATAACTTTAACAGAGAGAAAAACCGGGTCAGCACAATCTGTTTTCCACTGATAAGGCTATTTCTAAGAACGGAAATCCGGGTTGTAGACCTCTAACGTTGTAAAGTGAAGTAGAACTTAGCGTAGTTAACTTTTAACCAGGCTCAGCTCAACATTTTGTGTTGTACAAGCTTACTGTGTCATAGGTCAAGATCTAGTGACTATTTTTATTTTATTTTTTTTCCGGCATTCTAATAAAGTAGATCTAGATCTAGATCTTAAAAGACTCGATTCTGAGGAAAACCGGGGGTTTGGAAAGAGAAGAGATCAAGTAAGTAGAATCTAGATCTAGATTTAAGCTCTCTTTATAATAAACAGAGAAAGTAGACTCTAGATCTATTCAGTAGGCTTTTTTTTTTTTTTTTAATTTATTATTTTCATTTAGATCTAGATCTATCTACTAGATCGAGATCTAGATCTATATAAATAACTGGGTGATCAGAAATAACAATTCAGGCCTTCCATTTATTATGAGTATTCTTTTTTTTTTTTCTTAAAAAATCACCAATTAGCCTATTATAGATCGACAACAGCCGTGCCCCAATGACGATCTGATGAAATTTGCCAACACAGTGTGTTTTATTCCATAGTTTGAAGAATACTACTATGGAAAAAGTAAATTTGGATGGCATTGAATAGACCTAGAATCTAGAGTCTTTGTATCCCTGAAATCTTAAAGCAATACAGCCTGATTTAAAAATAAAAAAAAGCAATCCCTACAAATTTTCCCCATTTCAACTCGGACCCATTTTTGAAGTAAAAGAAAAAATATTTTTTTAAAAATCCCTAATTAATGGGCATTGGTAATTTGATGACCCACCTTTCTTGGCTATAACTAATTGCTTCTTCAGAGAAAACGTGGTAAATCAGCCAGTTTCAGCGACGAATATCGACAGGGAAAAATAAAAGTGACATGACTGTAAAAGTAGGAGGGCTAAATTTTCAGGGAGGGCTTTTGTATACCATACAGAAAATATTAAATATTTCCATTCCCTAAGGTAAGGTGCTTACTTGTAGTGCCATTATGATTATAATTCTCTTGAGCACCAATTTTCTTAAAACTTACTAATCCATGAAACTCAAGCCCTAAAATTTTTTTTTTTTTTTTAAATCAACTCCTTTGGAGACAATCATTTTTCCAAATTCTTGTCTTGAATCTGGCTCGTGCAGTTGTGTTTCTGACGCATGATATAATGTGTAGAACATGGACATACAGCCCAACTGACAGATAAAAATGCAAACCTACAAATAGAGAGTTAGGAAGATAATACATGTCGGTAGCCCCCCTGGGGGGCTGGGGTTTATAAGTGGGTTCTCTGCTCCCACCTGCAGGCAGTGTAAGCCCACCATCGCTGGAGTCAGCTTATTTTTATTTGTTTTTTGCCTTTGACCTTAGGTCATTATTTTACAGCGTGTATGTGTAATGTGTCTGATTCAGAATATGCCTTGGGAAACTTGCTAGCATGTCTGATTGCCATGGAAACGGTCACTGTCTTTGATTTTGCCCTGTTTTTCAAAATGTGTCTCCTCCATTACTACTGCACCTAATTGTTCTGAACTTTGCTCGTTTTCAACATCTATTGTCTATAACATTACCTGAGGAAATTTGAGTTTTATTGATAGTTTTTTTTTTTTTTTAATTTTATAATTTTTCAAAAATACCCATAGCATACAAAATTGGCATTATTATTCATTAATTTTTTTTTTCTCCAAAAGTAAAACAGATTCAACAAAAGGCTCATGTCATTTTTTTTTTTTTTTTAAATCAATCAAATGTCATGAAAATATGTTGGTAAGTTCTGGGGGAGATGAAAAATAAGCAAAAAAAAATAATAAAAAAGTTTTTTTTGAGAAAAATGAAAAAAAAAAAAAAAATTAGACTGTGTTGACTATAGAACACATTGAAAAACTTTTAACATTCACAAAACTCTATAATTTGGTAGAGATTACATGGAAGTCACCATGGGCCATAAAAAAAAAAAAAAAATGAAAATATCTCATCCTGATGTCTGCTGGAAGGCTTGTTCTTGGCTCTCAAATGTTGTCTTGGGGCTTATTTTTGCCATTTGATAAGCAAATAAACTCTTTGCAGAGATGCTTCCTTTCTTTCACTTCTCTGATCCTGAATGCATGAGATTCCCAACTGAAATTTGGTGATTTTTTTTTTTTTTTGATGGTATAAATCCTCACAAAACCTATATATGTATGTTGAGTTCAGCAGTTGGCAGTACTATCTTTTCCCTTAAAAATTTTATAAGGAGTTTTTGCTGAATTTTGACTACTCCTTATCTGTAAAAATATCTGCAATAAATAGTTTTTTAGTCACAGGAACATGGGACCTATTATCTGGTACAGAAATTATGAATCTTTTTAAAAATTCAAAACAAATGGAAAATATTTCTGCTGCTGTCCTGCCCCTCACTTACAACACAAACAAAAGAACCATTCTACCATGCCGAGGTAAAACCTAGTAACTCCGAGTCTCTGAAAAAGTGAGATAATGCTATGTATGGATCATACAGGCCTCCCTTTATGCTGTGTTCACTACTTGTTTCGATTTATACAGTAGTTTTTGAGAAAAAATAGGCCGAAACCTAGCACAAGCTGTATTTTCCTAATATACTAAGGTAAACCTTAGTATCAACATTGATTGTTTTCTTCATTTTTCTTGGAATTTGGTCAAACATAGTTACTAGGTTTACCTCGACACGGTAGCATTGGTCTCAAATTGACTGTTAGCTGTGTTTCACTTTCAAAGTCTCTCAAGACTGACAATAAAAGTGAAAAATGAATCATGGCTCAAAAAGTCTTTTAGCGTATTTTTCAATAATTTTCAGTCAATTGTTAATGAGTTATTTTGGGCAATAAGAATTTAGAAAAACTTGTGTGAAATTGTTGTAGAGATTAAAGCTGAAACTAACTACAGTGATTATATTAATTAAATTCCTGATTGGGAGAAAATGAAACCTTGAAAGGATTTGGCATTTATCATTTTGGAACTCTGGTTCAGCAGAATATTTAATTTGTACAATGTTATGTGAAGAGAGGACGACGGGATCAGAACTGTACTTTGTGGGATTGCACATTTAAAAAATCTGTGTGGTAGTGTGTTTCTGAAATATTTAATGAAAAATAATTAAAACCAGTCAGATCATCTCAGTCATGTGTTCTTTTGGTATTTTTATCAATATTCAGGGGTGGAAAACCAACGCGTACTCCTGCAGACGCATGTTTCAGTATTTCAGTATGTCTCTGTGTAAACAACATTTCAGTTTGTTTGTCATGTCATTATAAGACCACATCCACATGGCTAAAAAATTTGTAATGTCAAATATTATTTGACACCTCGACTTTATCATCAATTGGCTGGGAGAATCATCCCAGATTGGGTCAGCTACCCAAAGCCATCAAAGAACAATTTATTCAAATCCTGTGAGAAACACTTTTTAAAGTCTCAGAACAATTTACCTTCACTTGTAAATGAAAGTAGAGTTTATGACCTGAACACAAGTCATGAGCGAAAGGAGAGTGTTGAAATTAATTCAGGGATGTCAGATTTCTTACTTTAGTAGGTTTTCCTACTTTTTTGGCTGTCAGTAATTATTTACCATAAAGGTAATTCAGTTTTACAGGTTGCTAAAGAATATGCCAGGAACTTTTCCTACTTTTTCATATAGGCAGATTGACATCCCTGTTAATATGAAAGAAATGCGCACATAATCATAAACCGTGGATTTTAACCAGTGTCAATTTATTGAAAAAAGTGATAAATCTTTCACTTTTTTTTCTTGATAGCCAGCTGTGATCAAATATAAACAGAGTTTACTACAGATAATTAAAATCAGTGTTAAATCTATATTGGATCTGTATTTATATATAAATTTTTATTTTTTGTCCATGCATTTTTTCATCCATCCATTATTCTATCATTCCATCCATTGATCTATCTATCTATTGATCTATCCATCCATCCAAGTACCCATCCATCCATCTGTCCAACCATCCATCCATCCATCCTTATTAATATATAATAGTAGTATCAATGTATATGATAATTATCAATGTTTTTTATCTTACAGATGAGAACCTGACCCTAACTACAGTCTTGAGTCTTCATGAAAGAAGTACCCATCATGCTTGGCATAACAGTAGGCATAACAGTCATTTCATTCATCTTGTTTGATGGATGTCTTGGCCAAGGATGTTCTGATCTAGAAATAAGGAAGAAGGCAACCAATGTGAGCATATATCCTATTTATAGTGTTATCCATCTGATTCATTCATTCATCCTCATGTTTTATGTTGTATTTAGCATAATTGATTTGGAGGGAAGCAAAGTTCATTCACTTTGTCACAAGAGCATCAAAAATAAAATTCTGTGAGAAAAAAGTATAACATACAGCTGTTTGAAATTGTATTTTGGATTTTGTAAAATTTTTATTTTTTTTGTATTGTTAACAGTTCTATCTTGTAATGTAGCTTCTTGGTTTGTCCGCTTTAAACAGGATGTTGGATATTAGAACATCAGTATTTGTTCAGCTGAGTTATACTATCTTAAGCCAAGCATACCATATTGTGTTAAAGGAAGAGAGTTATATTTTCATGTTCAAAATTTCAAGTATCTGTGCATTATTGTATTGCACAATAACATTAATCAGTTGAGAGATACATCACTTGACTGTTTTTCATAAATTACACTTTTTACACCTTGTACATTGCTTTTTTTCTCACAAGTGATGCTTGTATTTGTCACTGATAATAAATTGTACAATCATTTCTGGAAATCATCAGAAAAGACTGTGCACAAATATGACATTGGTTGCTGATTCAGCATTACTTACCCACTGCTGTCTTCCCAATAGAGAGTTCTGCCAAGAACTTTCTACATTGAAATAGCAAAGCATGGCCATTATAATGTAAAATTAAACTGAGTGTTAGTGAGTCCTGAAAAGGTTTTATGGAACAATAATCACATCAAACTTCAAACAGCTGGATTATTATTTACCCATTAGATTGTGTTCTCTTTCATACAAATTTGCTGGGAATATTTTGTTTAGTAATAGTGCAGTCAAAAGCAAACACATTTATAGCATAGCAATGAGTTGGGAGCTAGTTATAAGGGGGGAAGCAATTTTGTTTTCATCATCCATTAGTTTTTTTTTGTTTTTTTTAAATGGTCCAGTGAAATGAGTTGAATGTGAGAGAGAGCTTTCTTGAGAAAATGAGATTTTATTCACCATGGAACTTTGAAGGAGAATATTTCACCCAAGAAATCATGGCTTATTTATTTTTTTTTTTTTTACCAAAGTGAAGTATACCCATGCTTGTTCTTGTGATTTAAGTTACTCTGTAGAAAAATCTGACATTTGACTCGATTCGCTGAGCAGTAGCATGACATTTGCCATCAGTGAAAATTATTTTATGGCACTTTCTCACCAATTTATATTTTGCAGGAAAATGTTTCCTCTCTGTGTGAGACCTCATATAATACACGAGGTGAGTAAGGATTGAATTGTGAGTGGCAAAAAATGGCTGACTTATATATATATTCAAACTAAATGTTTTCAGTGTGATGTTGTAGACGTGATACAAATGGTTGAAGTAAGCATGTCAGTCTACAAAATTGCTGTCACTTTGACATCTTCTTTACATAAACAAATGACATGTCTGTAAAAATGTATTCATCATCTTCATTGGTTTGCAAATGGCATGCTTTTAACTAGCATTTGAGGTGGTTTTGCTAGATTATAAATTTCAGCAGATAGAAATGTTGATTAAAGTGCATATCAGTCATTCACAACTCTGTCAGTGCAGGTATACCTAAAGGATATTCCTGGCAGCTATTTAAATTTAACTGGAAATTTACTTTGGAATGCTTTGGATTGATATAGTTACACGGTTCATATGGTCCTTGAAAGTGCTTGAATTTAAAAAAAAAAAATTAAAGGCCTTGAAAAGTCCTTGAATTTTAAAATTGTTGCCAAAGTCCTTGAAAAGTCCTTATATTTTTGGACGGGTGGTCAGTTTCGTTCAGTGACTGATCAATTTTTTTTTTTTCACTTTACCACCCTCCGAAAGTGCCAGACAGCCTAACCGTATTTTATATTTGCCGTAAGTAAGTTTCCAATCAAGGGTGCCCGGATGTCGATAATTTTCTTTGTTTCATTCACTGTGAATCTAGCCTAGTCTAGGCCTACTCAGGTCCAGTGCAGCTCGACGTTGCCAGTTTTTAGTTGTAATTCTGATAGATATCAGGGGAATTAGATCAAATCATTAGTCAGGAAATTTCAGACATTGTACTAATGGGGAAAAGAATTAACTTCTTGATGGTCAGAAATGTCTCGCAGGCTGTCGACGTTTTGAAGCATTTGCGAAAACAAAAGTATGAATGTCTTGTGTGCGTGCCTGGTACGAAGATACAAATGAACAACGGCAACGTCAATTTGTGTTGGGATCTCGAATCGCATTTACACACTCGAAGAAAGATTTAGACCTCACCACTGAGTCCAGCGGTCGTATGCTATTTGTTAACTGTAAAAGGCTATCACTTGACAATCCCGTCATGAGTAGCTAGATTCTGTATGAACAGAAAGAGAACATGATCTAGATCTAAATCTAGTTAGTTGGCCTACTGACTGAGATCTCAGTGAGATCTTCGGCTCGGTATTCCGCAGAGATCTACGGGGATGTAGATCTAGGTCTAGATCTAGTAAGAGAAAAAGAAGTAGATCTAGATTGAGTAAATATAAGAGAGTTTTCATGTATAGAAATAATATGGTCATGCCGCCATCCTATCACCTTGTAATGTTCTTAATCTTATGCAGATCCAGATCTAGATTTACTTATTAGTAGGCTATTGCGCAACCTTTTTGCTGCATACCTGTAATTCCAGATCTAGATCTACACAGAAATATATCATCTACATATTAGGGGTCTATATAAGAGACAGGAAAAAAAAAAAAAGAAGTAGCTTTGATGCAGGTGAGCAAGTAATGAATTAGATCTAGATCCAGTTGCATTGAGATTTAATGAATTGTAAAGTGTAAAAGCCAACTGCATTTTAAATGAGTTTGACCAAAATCTCGCTTTACCTGATGTAGGCCTATTAATTATCTGAAAGACAGGTTAGATTCAGACAGATGCTATTTCCTGAGTAAGCTTTCTTATGAAGATCTGTTCATGTCAGATTATGGCCACTCTTAATTTATGACAATTGAGATGTGTTTAAATTGTATACCCAATGCATATGCTGCAACACACATTAAAAAAGAAAATAATTATAAAAATAAATAACTGTGCATAGTTTCATGCCTCTTAAATGAACTTTTACATCCCAACTTGAATCTTCAGTTATATTCATCAATGAAAGTGTAATTGTACGATGCCTGAATTTTTAAATTTTTTTTTTTACAATTAGTCACACAGCTAGTTAAATGGGTTTGACTCTAAACACAGACTGACTCTCATCTAACCTGTTAATTACATTGTGCAGAGTGAGTTTCAGCATCAGTAAGACTCTTACTAAGAACACAGATCCAGTATGAGATCTGCAATACCATCTATTGTTCATGTAGAAGCCTACGTGTAAGTCTGGTCAGCAAATATTATCATTACACACTCATAAACATCTATGTGTGTTTAAAGATATTTGGCTTCATGAAGTCCTTATAAACAATTGTAAAGTCCTTGAATTTTAAGGCATCTATGAAGTTGAACCCTGTAGTTAAAGTAGTGGGTTCTAAATGTCAAATAGTTATTTCCTGAGATATCTTGGACATGCTCAAAATTTTGGAGATTACTTGTTGAAAAAAGCAAAAATGAAAAACAGGAAAATTCTAGGAGGAAAGAGGAGGAAGTCTTCCTTTTGTCTCTTTTTATCTGTTTTTTACTCACATGTGGTTTAACTATGAGAAAAAGGAAGAAATTAAAATATTGGTATTGCACTTTTTGATTATTATTATTTTTTTTTTTTTGATGTCAAGTGAAACTGATTTTATCATGTATATAAGCATAGCATAAATCCATCTTTTCCACTTTATGAGAATGTTTTTAGTATGCACATTTTTCATTCTCTGTAAATCACATGATCTTGTGAACTGGCAAGGCACTCTTCTTCTGTTTTTTTTTTTTTTTTCTAGTTACCACTTGACAGATGTAGACAGAAACGGAAGTGTAAAAAGAGGGTGTTGGTCTTGCTCACAATGTTGCATACAGTTATTTGGTTAAGTGATCCTTCACAACAGTATGAAATGAAAAACTAGCTTCTGGACCCAAATCTCTGAATCCCTCTGCATACATGCAATTTGTAAGATTTTTCTTAGATGAACAATAAATATCTTTTATAGCAATTGTGGCCTTTTTAACTGCTCTTGCACAATTAGTTTCATCATGCTACTAACATTTAACAATTTATCAGTGTCAGAGGACTCGGAGTCTTTGCCTTTAGTCCATTTAAATTTGCTGTTTATTATAATCTTGAGTTACATGTTTAATGAAATTAAATTCAGTTCATTTATTTCTGTTTATTAGCCCTGAATTGAAAGCTGAACATCATTTTCTTCAGTACAGGATAAAGGTCATATGTTACAAAATGGGTCATGATAAGGCTATGAGTGTTTTTTCAAAGTTTTATTGGAAGTTTTATGAGCCCCTTCATAAAACTTGCCTAATATCACAGACTTAACTGAGTCGTTTTGATGTCAAAGTCCTTTTGAGGGGTGGTCGATGCACACAAACAAATAAGGAAATACCCAGTTGTTTAAGTCTTTTGTGGTCAAATGATCTGCTTTAGGTGATGGTTCTGAGAATCTTTGGTTGTGCATAGGCTTGTTAATGACTTCATGTGGTTGATCATAACATTAAATTTTGATGAAAAGGACGTGACGTCACATCTTGAGCCCTAGATATATTAGCACTACATTTTTTTTTTCTGGTTCACTAAATTTTTTTTTTATATTGTTTGGAATAACAATGGCATGGAGATACATATAGCACAAAGTTGATTTTATATTTTCTGTGTTACGCACCTTGCCATGTTAACTGTAGATCTATGAAGAAGGCACCAGTGAGTGAAACACTCCATGTGCATCATCTATCTTGCAAAATGGATTAGATCATTTTTTTCCTGACAGGCAGGCTAGGCTTTGACTACAAAGAGGTATTACAACTGATCTAATGATAACATACAAGATAATCACCTGCAGAGGATTGAAAGACATATATAGACCAGAACCCTAACAACAGCATAACTTGAGAGCCCCTAGGCAGCTCTCAGATATGTAAATATACAGATAAATAGGCTGCTTTGGCTTTCAGTCATACATACTTATAGTTCAGGTTTTTTTTTTTTTTGTATTCTTGATAGCTTGCTCATTGCTTAGTGCAAAACATGTTAAGTTATGTGGTTGGGGTTGTAATGTTATTATTCAATAAGCAATAACAAAGATTGTGTGAGAGGACTTATTTAGTCTATGTCTTTGTCTGAATTTGTCATGTAGCCTTGAAGTTTTAAGTCTGCGTCATGTTCCTTTGGGAAGGGTAGGAAGCATGTGCGTACAGCTTTAAACACTTGTAACTAAAAATATGCTAATCAGCAAATGATGGACTAAGTTTATCATCAACCTCGACAGTCTTTTTTCTTTGACAAAGTGAGTGAGGTCTAGATCTAGGGCTAGATCTCGCCATTCTACATCTCGTCAACTACACCTTCAAAAAGAAAAAACAAAAGACAGAAAAAGGAACAGAAAGTACACTGTCTCAAAAAAAGCTATAAACACACACACGATACAAGAAACAGAAAAAAAAAAAATTCAGATGTAGATACTTTAGAGTTGGAGATGAACCCTCAGTCTCAGGTGATGACGTAGGCAAGATGTATCTAGCAAAAGCATCTCTTTCAGTTGACCTATCAAAATTTTACATAGAAGCACATATATCTATGCCAAATGCACAAATATTATTTTTTTTTTTTATTATAAACAAATAAAATAGAAAAATATGGCATGGCTGAGATTCGAATCTGGGTTGATAGGAATATCAGTCTGGTCACTTGTCCATTCCGCATCTGACGACTGTGAACTCCCACTGAAAATTAACATAATACTATAGTCAAAAACGACACGTATCATCAATAATCTTGTTTTCTGTCCTTTATTTCCCACTTTCTCTCCCCAGTGACCCAAATTTAAGTCAGAATTGCATCAATATTTGGATATTGTCAAGTTTTAGAAAGTCAGATATCAGTTGCTCTCAATAATGAGTTAAAAAAAAAAATCAGTTCCAAAAACAAAATTGGGTGGGGATTTTAGCCCCAGAGGCCGAAATCCCTGATTGGGGATTATAGGCGACTAAAGACACTTCCATTTTATTAATGTTATAATTATTTTCTGAAGTTTCATATATATCATATACTGTGATGAACAAATTTAAGCTAAACAGCATTCATGTTGAATAAGATTAAAAAAGTTAATTTAAAGGTCAGAGGGGGAAAAGGCAGTAAGTTCGAATAGACTTGAGGGCTAGCAGGACTGAAGACATAGTGAGAAATGATCACAGGGGAGCCAGAATAATGTTATTTGATCTAACTTACTTATTTACTACTAAATAGAATCCACCTTGCATATTAACAAGGGCTGCACACATCATGCATTAAAAAAAGACTTTTCCTGTGCTGTCAGTTCTTTACTGTCTCTGTAAAGGAAATAAACTGCAAATGTCAAAAACCAACTATGTTGACAAACATGCCAAGCTGCTCAGATTTCAAATCTGATCACTTCACACTATTTACATTTCCACTCCTCATATGCAAACATTTGCCTCAGATTTTAATCATTGACCTGCATATCGACTCTCTCTTTCCAGAGTGCGAAAACTTTGTCAAGAGTTTTAATAGATCTGATCTCCCAGAGGGTTATCCAAGGGATGGTTACTCCGTTGATGCACCAGCAAGAATTGCTCTCCTATCTTTAGACACTCCAGGACAAAGGTACTCCCAGTACATGTATCCAGGCATATCTGTTACCTGGGAGTCACCAGTTACAGGTACTTGAAAACACAGTAAAAAACTGGAAATGTTACTAACAGAGTATATGCATCTGAGAGACTGATGAAGAATGGACAAAGTACCATATTCTAATACTGTTTGTGGAACAATTTACAATGCATTAAAAAAAAAAAGAATACCAACAGTATTTGTTAATTTTTAAAATTTTTTTTTTTCTGTATGGTGATATGATTTCCCCTGGTTATGTTTGTAGAGCTGTGCACATTTTCATCTTTGTTTGTTTGTTTGTTGTTTTTTTTTTTTGTTAAATTAGTTTTCACTGAGATTTGTTGTAATGGAATGCAAGTGTCTGTGTTGGTAATTATTAAGATTTTGTTCTATCTTGATGATTCATGGGATAAAGGAAATAAATAATGAACATTACCAAGGGTATATGTGGATACATATTATTATGATTCACAAATATTTGGGTCTATTAAATCAGAGAATGATGTGAGAATAAAATCATTGAAAGTGAGGAATTTGTCATTTGTTTGGCAAGAAATCGTGAGCTAAGTTCTCTATTGCCCTATCTCTATTTTTCACTTTTTGAGAAAATTGATGAATTGTGTTTAGTAACTGTTTTTGTACATAGGAGATAGGACAAAATGATTTTCAAAATATACCTGTTTGGGCAAGTGATCGGTGAAATGACTACTCCATATGGTAGATTTACTATCTCTTTTTCACCTGACATACATATCTCCAGATCACCCAAAATGGAGAATAGGACAACAAAGACCTGAGCTCACGAAATATAGGATCTGAGTATTAACATCGCTATCAAGATAGTTTTGACATCATTTTTATGCCAGGGGAGTCAGCAGAATTTAAATGTCAATTTCTTCATGTCAAATGCACATAGCCAAAACACACTCCATGAAGATAATGTGATATTATCTCAATTCCCATGGATAACTAATTTCGCTGAAATTGGATGTGTATAAATAAAAGAAATATTTTAATATATTGAATAGATTTGTTCTGTGTCCTTCTCAAGATGCAGGGAAGAGCTCCTGTAATGGATACTTGGTCATCTGGGCTTTTCACAATGGTTCAGAGACTCGGAATTTCTGTCGTCTTTTCAAAGTGGACAGTAAAAGTGTGGCACCTGAAGAGGTAAACCTGCATTTTTCTGCTATACTTTTTCCTCTGGTTATCTTACTTTATATTTTAAAATTTTGATTTTAATTTACTTTATTGATACAGGGCTGTGAGAGTTCTGCAGATCCCTGAAAATTGGGAGTTTGCAGTGATCCATGGTTCCGTTGTCACGGTTGTCAGTGACCAAGCTGGCAGCGGTTGTCAAAATCTTCAGTGGATGGGTAAATTTAGGGTAATTTTCTCTCTCAACAAATATCTAATATGGGACCATAACTGGAGACTGTCTGCAGTGCAGGATTTTATGCATATATTGCCAGATTAGATTTATGTTGACCCAGGCGCCCCCTAATATGAAATCATTGCACTACATGATATTATAATTAGGTTAGATCTACTCCATTGGCATTTAAGCCTGGCAGGTAGACCCAAACGCATTTCGAATCTTTAACTTACAGCCTATCTAGCAGATGGAAAGGAGTGGAAGATTGGAGGATGTTATAAAATATCATAAATAGTTACAGTTTAGCATGCTGTGAAATAAACAACAACAAAAAACTGTATTTTAATGAGCACTTCTTCTCATTTTTCTGTGTGGCGCAAGGTCTAGTCCTTTGACAGTATTTGAGGCCAATAGATCTAGAGCTAGATCTTACTTTGGGTCTTCTTTCTATACGAGACATCTAGACAATTTCAGTGCCACTGATGTCATCGTTTGAACAGCTTGGTGCTTCTACATCAACAAGAAGAATGCATTTAATACAAATGTGTTGCGCCCGGGGCAAATGAGTCAGAAGCTGCGCCAGATGATTATGCTGGACGGCTATTTTTGCTCATTTATAATTGTTTTCCAACTAAGATCCCCATTTTTAAAATTTTTTTTTTCCAACCTTTTTTAACCTGAAAAAAAAGACAAATTCTGGTATTTTTGTCAAAAAATAGTTAAAAATGGTCAAAGATCTTAATCGCCTGGTGTGACTTCCGACTCATTTGCCCTAAGCACAAGACAAATGCTTTAATGTAATTAATTTTACTGTTTCTCATGAGCTGCCATTAAATCAGTATTTCACAATGTTTTGATCTAATAAAGTGCAGAGTCTCACTATAGTAACAACTTAAATTTATTTGGCAATGAGATGTAAGAAATTTCAAAGCTTTTGAGAATGACAGCTTCCTTAAACATATGGTAGTTCTAGAGACTTGCTTTAGGCATCAGTAACAATTCTTGGATGATTTTCAGGATAGTGATTTATTTGCCAGTAGCAATATTAGTTAAACAGTAAATCAACAGAAATTGGGATTGTCATCTTTGCCATAATTTTCTTGAATTTGAGTGATGTCAGCAGATTTTAAGTGTTTTTTTAAATGAAAGTATTTTTTTTGTTAACCTATGTCCTCCTGAATATCAGGTGCAGTCTGGCACATTGTTGTGTTTGGAAATTAATTTTTAATACATCTATTCTTTTCTTACTTGAAAGAAGTTTATTTGGTGCATTGAAAAGTCATTTGAATGGATGCTAAATTCATATATGGGTATTCCCATCAAAATCCACATGTTCACCTTTGAAAAATGTGTTGCATGCATTCATGTATATCTGATTGCTTATACCGTATTTTGGGCATTTGAAGTTGGTCACAGAGGAATGTAAGATATATATATATATGAAAAATGTGAACTTTTTCGGTGAAACTTACCTATTGAAGCAAAATCATAAAACTTGCCTTCCTTAATTTCATGGCTTTCAAATCATGTACACTATACTTAAGTGCATTTCTAGTTCTGTATTGCAGTAGTCACTATGGAAATGACTGGCTTTAAGTAGGCTTGTAATAATTAAAGATTTTTGTGGAATTGCCTATATCATGCCTTTTAGTGTTATTGTCCCATGGGACAACCTATCTGCTGGGCATTTGCCTGTCTTACCACACTTTGTTGTTCGAACTGAATATACAAACACCGCAAACAACTTGTGCTAGTAAAACATTGAGGCAGTGGAATTTTGAGTGGAAACCAAGTCAGTCTTGTCACCTTGTCCTTTAGTTTCAGCCTCACAAGAAGTAACCATCTGTTGTGGTTTTACCTCTGCTCACTGCTGGTATTTTTATCCCATGCTCTTTGCAATATATTTCTCAATCCTGATGATTTGATTCAGCAATGTTTATTAAAAATTTATTTTATTGAATCAATGTTGGTTAGGGATTAAAAGTTAAATGTATTTCAGCTGTGAGATGCTGTTTGTTGTGCATTTCAGCCAAAAATTCTGATAATTCATTGTTGTTGTGCAATTTTGTGGTTTTTTTTTTTTTTTTCCATTATATATACATAATATATATATATATATTTCTAAATACTCTCTTAATCCACCAAATTCTTATTTGTCTTTGCAGTTAGTTTTTACAACCAACATAGCCCGAGTATACGCCGATGCAGAATATACTGTGAGTGTCTACAGCATGCCTTCTCCAGCTCCTGATAAGAAGGATCAGAAGACATTTTTTGCTAGGCTCAATATTCACAGTGGTATGCCTTATGGTAAGTCCTTTCTTTGGTTTTTTTTTTCTTTTGTGCAAAGTTTAAGCTATAACTTGTGCCATAGGAGATTTTGGAGTCACCATTGACATCATGTGCATTTTAAGGGTGGTCTTCAAAATTTAGAAAGATTATTACACATTTTAATTTTTAATGTGAGGTGGGGCAGTGTGAAATCAGGTGCTGGTAAATTTTGAAAGAGACACGATGTGATGAAATTGGGCTCTCGTTTAATTTTTAGCATATGGAGTTATTGATATTACTGTAAAGATTATTCATTTCCCTTTCAGTGTGTGAAAAATCATTGTTCTACCTTAAGTTGGTCGAGATATTGGCAATTAAAGTCGATGGGGGTTACCTGTTGCTGCAGCTGAATTTATTGAGAAAATGGCTGGTCACTCTAGTAAATCCTTCTTAATACTTGTTAGGCCATGCCACTAAATTACAAGTTTTGGCCTTTTACTCAGTCTATTTCAGCAAATTTAACTCTGAAATACATTTTTTGATTGATGTAGACGGGTTTAGTGTAGAAAAAAAAAAAAACACTTCTGTCTAATTTTACTCAATACATCTCACCAAATTTAACCCTAAATTACAGTTTTAAATACATGTAGCAGGGTTTTGTGAAGAAAAAAAGTGTTAAAAATTCACTCACTGTTGATAGGGGACTTCTCTGGTTGGCTTTGCTTGATGAGTGCCTGATTTCATTTTGTTGCGCTTCATTTGTACTCTGGCATAGACTAGTGCCAAAAGTTTCAGAATATAGAACACAAAACACGATAGTCATAATCTTTCAGGAATTAAAATTTGAAGAAATATTATCTTTATGTACCTAAAAGAAATGCTGGTTGATAGGAAAGGATGAAGTGGACTTACCTTGATTTTGAAAGTTTTTTGTAATTGCTTTTTTTTGTTCGTGTTTTACAGATATATATGTGTTTCTATTTTTTATATAATAAATATTTGTTTATTAAGTGTAATTTTAAAAAAAGAAAGGAAGAAAGAAATATTAATTTCAACTTATTTGCTCAGTTTGAATGTAGTGCATGTTTTCAAAATTATATAGTTAACATGTTATAGTCCTGGCCCATGCAAAAATGTGAATTATATCAACATCTCTGCCAGATATGTTCTCTGGCATCTGCGGAGACCCTCTTGTTGTGCAAAATGCTAGGATATGACTGCATGGCATATTTTGTTAATTTCTTTTTTTTTTTTTTTTTTGTTGTTTTCTTCAGCATTTTTATTTTGCTCTCATTATAATAAATGCTCTTTTTTTTTCAAATTCAGAAATTGATGTCAACCCTGGGTTATGGTCTCCGTCAGTGATATATCAGGCCAAAAGCACTGGCACTATTGAAGTGAAATTCACCCTGTCACCACCGAGTTTTAACCTCACACAATTTAATGTCATTCTCACAAAGGATCACTCCTCTGACATTTACCTCAACAAGACTGTCATAGAAGATGTAAGTACATTTTACTTGGCAGGAGGCAGAGCCAAATGGTTGGCATATGATTGTTTTGTTAGGCTAGCACTTCCGATAATGTTGGCCATTTTTTTTTTCTTTTTTTTTCTGGTCTTTCCTTGAGGCTTGTTTACGTGAGCCAGTGACTTTTGACCTGTCTTTTTTTTTTTTTTTTCGTTGTTGTATACCTTCTGATGTTTTCACTAATAATAAAAACTAATAACTGAAAGTTTGCAAATGAATAATATAACCCTATGTGAAAGATAAAATGCATTTGTTTTTCATTTATATACCATAAATTATTTTTCATAAATTTTTTAAATATGTATATGTGATGTAAATTTTTGCAATTTTGCCCCAACATATCCAATTTTCCTTCAAAAAGAGAAATGAAATTCAGAACAAGCGGTGCATTATATTAAAACACAGCTGTGGAGGATGTATATTCCAAATTTGAAGAAATTTGAGAAATAAAAAAGCCTTAGGGAAAAAGTGATGCAATCATAGAGAAATCATCATCTGAGTAGAGAATCAGATCTTATGGTATATTCTGGGCATTTTTTTCTTGTATTGGCAGGACTAAAGATACTAGTTAGCAGCTCAGCCAAAGTGGTTGACTATTGCTATGTCTTGGGTTGATAGAGACAGCACCATATTACATCAGTGGAAAACCATATTTTGCAGAATTAGCATAAAATGACTATTAGATCTGTTGTCCTTTTACCATTTTTGACATTGTGTGCATCTAGTTCCAGAGCTACACAACTGGATTAGTATGGCATTGTTTCATTCTATGATTTCAAAAACTTGGATAGATTGCCCATTTTCTTATACTTCACCGAAGATTAATATCTCTCTCTCCTTTTCAAAAAAAAAATTCTAATTTTTTTTTTTTGGGGGGGAGGGTATTGCAACTAGCTGATGACATGAATTAACGATGGAAATATTTCTGAACTGTGGGAAGTCTTGTTTTGCCAGTAATTCAGTAGTGGTTTAGTAATTATCATGCATTTTTTGAGTCTTTGTATACCCGTTTGCTGATAACATATTTCATATGCTAGAACAGTATAAAATTTGGGTAAGGAAAATTGATATTTGGGTCTGGAAGCAATTCTCCAAACATATGATGTAAAGTTTTTTTTTCTCTTATCACCATCAGCTTTTTTTTTTTTTTTCACAGTTCCTTTTGTCACATGTCATATAAGAAGGGTTAAAGTGATTTTTTCCTTCTTTACTTAGCTTTTTTTTTGGTTTTTGTTGATGTTTTTTTTTTTTTTCTCTGTTAGGGGGAGTAATCTAAGCTGGGTGGCTGAAAAATAATTCTTTTAAAGTTGTTTTATCCCGGTACAGACATAAAATCTGTCATTTTCTACAATGTTATTTCTTGTGAAGTTAATGATTTTCTCTGCAAAAGTAACTTACCTTTGTTTCTGTGCTTGAATAAAAACACTGTCTTGATCATTTTTCACACAGGTCCGTTCTCCAGAAAAGCCTCAAGGCTTTGTAGACTTCACTCATCTTTCATCTGGACTTTATAGAATTGTGGTAAGTCAAAATCAGTCTGTGTTTGGAAAGATGTTCTGTTTTTCATTTTTCTCATGGAGACATTACAGTGGAAAGAAAATTTGTGGCAAACTGTTTTGAGACTGTCCATTTTCATATTCCCATAGATGGGAAAGTTAAAATAAACAAAAAACAATGTTGGTTATTAGCATGTGGCATTCTCACTCTCTCTTATTTCTTCTCCCTCTTCTCATACAAACCATAGTTTTTCTTTAATTCTAATATATAAGATAACATTCTTTTAAGAGAGATATTTGGAGGGATAGGAAGACATGATATTTCTGTAGATGGACTGCATTAAAGGAGAAGGGGAATAGATTGAGACACAATGATTCAGTCATAGTTCAAGACAAAGGCATTGCTAAAACATGTTCTTTGCAAAAGCTTTAGCCTATGTATTATTTATGTTTCAAACTTCAGCTCTCTTGCCCTGTTTGCTCAGCTTTGATTTAAGAAAAAGAAAAAAAAAATTGGGGCATTGGCCTGGCTGTGGCATTAATCTATGAGATTTTGCTACGTTTTTGTTGTTGGTATTTGGGGCATAATCATGCTGATGGGCTAATGTTGACTGAAAACCAGATACCAGTGCCATTGGTATTTTGAGTGTGAACTGACATTTCGTATGATTGTTTGCAGATTTGGGTTGAAGATCCTTTCCGAAAAGTGGCGGGTCAGTGTCGTTGCTGGCGCAAGTATAACAATGTTCAAGAGTGCAGCAATATCTGTGGCTCAGTCAGGACAGATTGGTTTAATCTCACTGTGACAGGTAAGCTGTTCACTTTGACATGAAAGTAAAACAGATTTTTGTCTGTCGGCCTGTAAGCAGTAGTGTTACTGCTCTGTGATAATGGCATCATAAGTCATTTTTAGCATTTTTGAGGCATTGAGAAAAAAACTTTGTGTAGCATAAGTCATTTTATGAGTAATTTGCAATCGTGATTCTATAAAATTAATACATAATTTATCGACACATTACTTTTTAATGACATTATCTGATAGGGCTCATGCTCAGAAATGCCTTGGGATAATGGCTGCATTTTGACTAAGGCTGACTCCTGTCATTATTATAGAGCAGGGACAATACTTTATTCTGCCACAGTCAATCCCAGGACATAGTTTTTATCAGATGAATGTCAAGGTATAAATTTCAATGATTAAGTGATAGCCCACTAAGGCCCACCTAGAATCAGTGCACTTTATCCTGCGCTGGCCGATCCTGCCTCCAGTAGTTCACATGTTACAGCATAAGCTGGTGACCAGTGATACAGTACTTTTTTACCTACAAGGAGCAATAATTATATGTGGGCAGGAAATATTCACAACTATTATCAGGAATTTTGTTATGACAATTAGAAAGATTTCATTATCTAAAAAGAAGTTGAAGCCCATTCAGGACCTCAAAAGAGGATGTTTACAGTAATTACATTCCCCAGGTTAATGTACCTTCACCAGTTTAGTGACTACTCCATAAATGTCAGTTTCTGTGGCAAGTAAATGGGCTCAGGTTATTTCCATTAAATACCTTTTTTTTTTTTTTTGTACATTCTGGACAGTTAAGATTTTTTAAAATAAATCACTTTGGATATTATAGCCTATATAATCGGAAAGAAAAACAGGAGAGGAAATTTGTAGTTTCACTAAAGCTACAAAATATAGCTACAAATTATAGCTACTATAGCTGAAAAATTTATTGAATATTTTCATACATTCACCAAGGAGGTTTTCTATCCAAGAATGTATATTAGTACGATAAATTTTAGATTTTTTGTTTCTTTTGTGTGAAAAAAAATCATGATGCATAGAAGATCCTTTCCCATTACAGAACCTCCAGTGACAACCACCACACTTGGACCGCCACCACCAGAAACAGTAACTGAAGAAGTTTCCGGACCAGAGAGTAATGACCCTAAAGTGTTACCTTCTCATACCAAACAAGAATCGGAAAATGGCTTTGTTCTACCAGTGGTGCTAGGAAGCTTGGCCCTAGCAGTTGTTGTCATCGTCTTAGCCATCCTTTGCTTGAAGAGAAAACACAGCGGTAAGAAGACAGGGTCACTGTAAAGTGATTAACATTGTGTGGAACTTCAGCCAACAAAATACATCTTGTTACTTGACAAAAATACAATACAAAATACATGGGCTCAAGGTTTTTGATAAAGCTGGGTTGTGTTTGAAAAATTAAGGTCTTCTAACACTCAAGCCTCTCTGGAAGAGAGTATTGCAAACATGGCTTGTGTTTGCCAGACGTCACAGTTCACAACCCACAGATTGTCCTGTGGCGCCAACATGTTGAGGTGAGGGAGGGGACTGCCCTTGCCACCCCCTCTCTTTCCCCAATCGTGTGGCACAGAGCGGTGCACCCTTCTTGCACGAGACGAGACTGCCTGGTTGTTTCGCGTGAGGCGGTGCACTGAGCCCAGCCTACACCAAGACCGCCAAAAGCTAGACATACAACGAGAGTGAGAGAGGCACTGCAAGCTTGCTGCAAATCATAAACTTGTTTTGTTTGACTTGTGGGATTTGTGGGTCCCGGCACTACTGTCTAGCACTGCCCCGCGCACGCTCTGAGTGGCCCAGCGATTCACCAAGACTGCCAGACACAAATTCTAGACCCGGCAGGCTTGCTGCAAATCATAAGCTTGTTTTG